>CCAG010013207.1:0-53579 GCA_001077435.1 Glossina morsitans morsitans | reverse complement strand
AAAAAAACCCCAAGTAACTGAAGTTACGCATAAATACATTCTACGAGTATGTGCGAACTGCTGGCAAATTATGTAAACATACAATTGCACATGACGCATATTCGTACATCATATCATCTACTGAAACGAGCATTGTTCCGTTTTGTAACAGAATATGCAAAATATTAAAGATTTGCCTATTTTAACATAAGCCAGCCAGCCAGGGTATTCGAGAGAAATTCGAACAGAATTTCTCTTTGGCTTTAAATTTTAAAATGAAAGAAAAAAAAAAAAAAAAACAGAAGAAAACAAAACAAAATAACAAATAAAATAAAGCCGCTTTTACTGCAATCGTTAAATGTGATGCATACAAATTGGTCTGCGCGTATAGAAAATCTAATCAAAAAAGCATGACTTATTATCGTCAACATTTGCGGTGTGAGTGACAAGCGATTTGAAGACATTTGGTCATGATTTGCTCGCAGCAACAAGCGCAACCGAACCGCAATCGTTGTTACAATGCTGCATAAATGTGCAGTTGAAAAGAAAACACACACATACACACACACACACACACACACACACATAAAAAATAAATAAATTATTATGCAAAGTGAATATTTTGCGTAAATTCATTACTCTAACGTCTCTCTGCCTCTTCTTCTATGTGTGCGTGTGTTAAGTGTGCGTATGTTTCTTAATGTTTCTGTGCAAATGAAATCAGGGCATGTTTAAGTTTCATATTGTGAAAGTTTTTTAGTTTTTTCTTCATCTACTTATTTATTTACATTAATACCTCAACTACTCTTTCTTACCTTTGGTAGGCGGCTTAGTAGCCGCATTTACATATATATATATACAAGCAGCATATCATGCGTTTAACATTAATTTATAGATTTAGTTAAATGTGTGGGCCCATTTAGATATGTTTGTGTAAAGAATTTAAAATTGTTTTATTTTTTTTTTTTTTTGTTTTTATTTAAAGCTCTGTTCAGATCCTGTTAGTAGATAATGTTTAAATATAGTCACTTGTTTTTTTTTTTTTTTCGTTTCTTTATTAGTATTACTTGCAATTAAAATAGAGTTCATTACGTTGGAAATAAGCGGCAGTTGTGCGCTATAGACGATGACATGTTCAGATAATCCCAGCAGAGTGTGTGACAAAGTTATTATTAGAATTGAAATTAAAATAGAAAAAAATATGAAAAGACTAAGTGAATCTATTAATATGTCAATCCTACATGAGTGCATATGTCGTCAAATTAGAATCAAAAATGTTTTTTATGATGAAAGCATAATTGCTCCAGATAAAAATCCAAACATCGGCGTGATCAAGTAAAATAACACGGATATTATGGAGGGTTAAAAAAGTTCATTGAATTCATTGACGCATGGGGAAGATTACAGGAATGGATTAGGAAAAGTACGGGCCATTTCGTGTACAGTTGATTGTTTTTGCTGGTTTCGTTTGGTTAAAGTCACTCATAATACACTGCACACATGTGCAACATTCTACGTCAGCCGTCCATCTGAGCAGCTGTCGTTTAAAAGAAAAAACAAATTTTAATTGGACATAAGTAAGAAAATGATATTCGGTAGTGACTTTTTCAAGCACCATACTATATAGTGAACGCGGCTGATTTATTCCAAATTTTGCGGCGTAGGCGTGCGGACGTGTAATCGTGTCCTTTGAAAAGTTTATTCGATATCCTAACTTTCGCTAGCGGGCGAATATTTACCACAGACACTACAAAGTGGGGCAAACGGACAGGTGGACGAACAGACCGATATGCTTAGGCGCATACCAAATTTGAGATTGGCCAAGAATGGCCTTATGAGGTGTTTAAAGCCTATTTCTGCGCGTTACAAAAAATTAAATTTTGATACACCACAATATTGGGTGGGCATGGTGAATTTTGTACATTTTTCAACAGGTACTACAGCATTGTCCTTAGGATATGCGTTTCAAATGTTTGTCGTTTTATCTGCTTTAGTTCATGAGTAATTAGCAAAAAGCAAATTCTTATTCCTGTTGAACAGTAGAGATGTCCTCAGTTTACGTGGTACTGTTGGCGCGTTCTTCAACCGGCTTGGCCCATTTTCAATACCTAGCTGCGTGTGAGAACTTCGTATACGTGTTGTCCGAGGTGTCTGATGCTTCCTTTTGGGCGTTGGAAACGTTTCGACAAAATTAATGTACCCCTCATCACTCGGTAATGGGTAAAAAAAAAATTTGTAAAAGCCACAGCTAAGCGGGCTCTGAATCTCTTTGTGAAATTAGAAAATCTTTAAAGAGAAGACTAATAGAAACAGGTGTAGCTATACCCACATGCAGATATTTACGAGGAAAAAGTGATCGCAAAAATAATTGGAGATGCAGTACTATGTAGACACATAAACAAACAAAGTTATATCATACGCAACACATTAGTACGTTTCTCTCTGATTTCGAAGCTGACGATCTAGCCAACTTCCTTCTTGGCTCCACCCATCTAATATTATTACACACACTACTTCATATTGCATTTCCTTCTCAAAATATATGAATTACTTTTACTATCCACCTTTACAGGAAGATTGTGCCAAAGACTTTACTTTGCTTAACTTTCAAGAGGACGCATCTATTCCACTGCTGTGCAGCTGAAACTAAAGCAACATAACAACCGTCAACTTTTTACTGCAAGAATTACCGCACGTCGGATTCCGGAAATTAATTTCGAACAGCTCTCCCACATGTAGAACCGAAATACTCATATACGTGACATGGAACCGTTGTGTGGACTTTTTAGAATTTCTATGACATAGAACTGAAAAATAGTCTTGGCAACTATGCTATATATATATATAGGTGTACGTCCAAGTAGTTCCACTTAACATGGTACTTGTAAAGTACGATGTCGATACAACACGGTACACGTACTTTTGACGTGTACTATATGTTAACTTAAACATGTTGTTCTGTAAGATATTTTAGTGCACTTAGGAAAACAAAGAGGCTTCGAGTAACATGATTTCAGCACAGCACGTTACGTATTTTCGTTCAGACTATGTTTTATTCTTTCGTTAATTTGATCAATCATTCAGTGGATGCTTCCTATACGTGTAACGTCCGGGGAATTGTTACTCCTCCGCCAACCGGCGTATACGACTAAATGAACAATTATGGAATATTCGTCGGTTTTTTATGCCTCTAAATTACCCTACACGAAATAAGTGGCCAAGAAACAATTGGTGAATGCTTGAGAAGTTTTCCGTTACAAATGCAAATCGTATCTTGATTAGCAGGATAAGCAGATTATATACAGATTTAGTACGCAACACTGACTTAAGGAGTATTTCCAGCTTAAGTGGCTGCTAAGTTTTAAGTGTAGCAAAGCATTAAGGCATAGTTATCGTCCCCTAAATATGAGAAGTTTCTAAATCATCGACTGTACATTGATTTCTTTAATTTTATTCTGAAATTGTGAACTTACGCAGGTCATGTATTTACATTTTAAATACGAGGGCAATCAAAAATGGTTGTTTTGCAAAGTACACATTCAATTTACTTAAATGGATAGCCAAATACACACGTACATACACTAAAACACATGTCATATATATATATATATGTGTACATATAAGAGCTTGCGAAAATCTAAATACACTTGAACGGCATGCATTTATAACTAAAATAATGTTTCATAATGTTCGTAAAAGAACAATTGAACCTTCAAGCAGACGCCAAAGGTCCTCGAAAGCAATGCCCACACATCTTCAAAACAAATGTAGCCAAAAATATCTATATGTACATGCTATATGTTATATATGTAAAAATGCAACGGTTATAAGGAAATAAAATCAAATATGCATACATACATATTTATAGTTGTTATATGCGTATGAGTAAGTAGATAGGTACTTTAACACATACATATGCGTATGCGTGTAGCCAAAATATTGTCATTTCGAAAAGAATGCTGTTTGCTTAACGTTTCCTTTTTTGCTTTTTTTGCTATATTTTTAGCGGCTGCATTCAAGCATGTAAAAAATGCTAAACATCTCAGAGCAAGGATATGGCAGTAAAGATATCGTGTGTGTGTGTGTGTGTTTATGTGTCTGTGGATCTGCGTACATTTGTGTATGAATAAAAACAATTTCTCTTTAAATTAGAAACAAATGCCAACGCAGAATGTATACAACAATATTTTTATAACTGTCATCCTATACCCAACTATAGCAGAAAAAAACGACAAACGTTGGGTGAAGAAGAGAAAGAAGGAGAAGAAGAAGATACTGTTTTCCTGTTGTTGCTCGTTCTTATAGTAAATCTTATGCGATTTGTTTTTTCGTCAATTTTAAAGACTTCAAATACAACTTTAAGAGTTAAAGATTTTTATTCCCCAAAAAAAAGAAAACAAAAAAACGTATGTGTTACGTTAAACCCAAATAAAAGAAAAAACAAACTATGCTGTTGGCAAACTTAATGACCTGTTAAGTTTTCGATAATAGCTCTGCTGGCAAAGAAAATTGTAAATGGCAAACACTTTACCGTGAACGTAAAAAGCGCAAAACTCATCTCGTATCCAAAGACATTCGTACTATGCTACTATTTTCCGATGCTTTCCTTTCCTACGCTCTCTCTATCTCCCTCTCCAACTCTATGTTACACTGATTTGTGCTGACTTTATACTTGAATTTTTTGTTCTCAGTTCGCATTATCTAAAAGGCTTAGTTAAGCTTTAATTATCAGCTAATTCGAAGGTAATGTCAAAACCATATCCAAGCGCACACATTTCGTTACACACGTAACACTACACTCTAACACTATAGATTTGTCTATGCAAAAGTCCTTCTATTGTTTTTTTCTTTTCTTGCTATTCATTGACTTCTTTTTATGTCATTTCAAGACAATTTTCATGAAATTTTACAAAATTTCTTTACATAAAATTTCTTTCTCTGGCTTATTTGGCTGAGTTTATTTACTTCAGTTGCTCTTGTTATCGCATCTAATGCAATTTTGTCAAAAGGGATTATTTGAACCTTTTTCCCCTTTTTGTCTTCTACTATTAATAAAATGTATGTGTTTGCTGTCATCACTGTAACGATAAGCAAATTTATCCAAATATTTCAAGAAAACTTGGTTCAGATATTTTCGAACAAATCTACAGATTACCTCGCAAAGTTGAGGTTTAGTTAAAGCTTCCGGGTAAACATGTATAAGTAAATTTTTGTTTTCGATCGGACCACTGTGAGCCTTTGAGCCTCATTTGACTTTTGAACTGAAATATTTTCATATTTTTACCCTTTTTGATCTTGTTATTGTTGTTAATTTAGCGAGAGGAATAAGTTTTAAGATTAAAATCTTAAAGTGCCAGCACATTTAGCAATAAAAAAAAGTTGTAAATTTACAGTTAGTCATGATCTTACCACGGCGAGCTCCACAAGCTCGCTGCAAGGAAGGAATTTCGTATTTTGAACGGAATCGATCCAAAATTTGGGACTGAGATACGTTGAGGAACTGTGTATACCATTTCCGAACCCTAACCATCGTAACAGATTTGATCATGGGTTTACGACCCATAAACTAAACTAAAGTTTATGCGGAAGCCTAACGTCGGTTGCAAACACTCTTCTCCCCAAAAATGAAACTGTGGCCTCTAAGTTCGGCAAAAACGATGTATAAAGAAATAGAAAATGGGTTGTTTTCGCTTTACTCATGAACTACAGCCAATAATTCTACAAAAATTGGAATATATATTCGATGGGGGATGCTGTAGTACATCTACAACATCGTCCCGTCCAATGATATAGATTTTGAAAATTTAGTTCTTTCCCTTTTTTCCGGTAACGACCGAATATAATTTTCTTACTCGTTTTTTTCTTTCATTTCTTTATGCTAATATATGATAAAACCATTAGAAAATTGACGAAAAATGTTTTTAAGTTATACTAATTACAAAAATTTTTTATTATTATGTATATATTTTTTTTGTATATATGCTCATAATAACAGAAATCCTGTAAATATTTTGGGAATTTTACTACAAATTGCAGTCAGTAGTATTGTGTGTTTGTTTCAAAATAAAAATTGTACTTAAGTCGACGATAAACTGTGCCATAAATACATATGCATAAGAAATGCATAAAAACATTTATATCCTATAGCTACGTACGCACAAGAGAGTGAGAGGAACAATTTACATTTACAAACTCACAAATAGAAGTCATAAAGAAAAGCATGCTTAAGATAGCAATTTTTCCATAAAGAAGACAAGTACTAATGAATGCAAATGGTCAACAGGTCGTCTTATACGAGGAAAAACTAAACTGAAAGGAAAAACATGCAAGCAAAGGTTTTATATTCCTTTCAAATGCTCCTCTAGCTACAGAGATTTTATTTTTGTGCTGTTAAACCTTAAGAAACACCATAAAGTTTAATAATAAAATATTCACAAATACTTTGTTTCAAAAATTTGAATACGAAAAGGCGCCATAGTAAAAGCAATGGAAATTTAAAAGAAAGAAAAAGAGAGAGAACAAGATATAAAAAATTTAAAAAATTTTACATTAAAAAAATGTTTATTAAATTTTATGTCAATATATAGTAATTTGGGCCTAAATTTGTTTAGGCAAATTTCTAACAAAACCACACGTGTTTATGTTTGTCCTACAATATGGACATAACATCATTTAAACTTGACTATGGCGGAAAAAAATCAAAACATACTAACACAACATGTTTGCAACATAGCACGTGGTATACAAACAACAAGCAACTTTACAATGCACGAAACACACTAAACTTTCCCCAACGGGCTACTCAGTGCTTAGGTTTTTACACGTAATCTATATATACATATGTATATATATGTGTATCTATATATATGTGTATATATATATATATGTATGCGGAAATTCTGCCCTTTACTTTTAAACATTTAACCAAATTGTTATTTATGATCTCTGGCAAAAACAAGCCAAAAGTGCTCTACACATACAAACATTGAACGACCAACAACTCAATTGCCAAACGAGCCCTAGACGCGTTTATTTAATAGTAACTACGGCGAAAAAAAAAAAAACAAATACGCGTTTACAACCGTACAAGTACGCACACTTGCACAACCACTTGACTAGACAGTTATGCGGTAGTGATGAGTGAGTAACGATGGCTAAAAAAGATAAATACAGGACACGCAAGACATCAAGTAAACCAAAAGAAGAAGAAGAAGAAGAAGAGGGGGGAAAAAGCAGTGAACAAAAAATAAACATACTTTTCTTACTTTACTTTGATTGCTTCAGCATTAGGA
This sequence comes from Glossina morsitans morsitans, assembly GCA_001077435.1. Classification (NCBI taxonomy): domain Eukaryota; kingdom Metazoa; phylum Arthropoda; class Insecta; order Diptera; family Glossinidae; genus Glossina; species Glossina morsitans. The sequence continues at coordinate 46,308 of CCAG010013207.1, read as the reverse complement.
AAAAAATGGGGGAGACTTACTTGAACCGGGTCGTAGTTATCAAGATGGTTTGACTAACGTTTCATTTCTTAAGCAATCTAATCACGTATGATAAATGCAACGTACACTGTGAAAAGTTTGCATTAAGTCTTAATAATTATTATAAGGACTAAGGTCTTTAATGATATAATAAAGTTAGGTTAAAAATGATGTGCCTGAGTGGCCGAGCAGGCGAAGGATCTCTACTAATAACTGAACCGTCGTAGGTTGTACAGCCTGCATATTGTTTTTAGGATGATCAGGATGAACTCCACGTAAACCCAACGAGTTAGAGGTTGCAAGTATGTAGCGCCCGAATCTTTTTTTTGGGAATTAACTGCCATGGGTTCATTTCACCGGATACCAATTACTTTCTAAAGGATATTTGCTACAGCGAAAAAGAAGAAGACAAATCAACAAACCCAGCCCGCCCACAATTTCGAGCCAAAGTAGAGGCTCTGCGAAGAAGATAACAAAAGAACTAATAACGAGTCTTGTTCGATTTTGTGCGAAATTTTCAATATGCAGCATTAACTGCATACCGAAGCAAGCGAAGTGCGTTATAAGCAATCACATTTTTACACAATTTGGCATAGCATGCCTTATAGGCTTTCGAAAAAAGTGAAAAATACAATTTTAGTTATTTATGTGGTTTTCTGTTAATTTCCGAAATTTTCTTCGCTTCGTTTTTCTTCTTATGAAAATATTGTACAATTTGTACGTTGTTTACGATTTAAAGAAAAGGAAAACGATTTACACGATTTTTACTGCAACTCGAAGGTGAATTGCAAAGAAGTTACAACGTTACAAAGTAAAATGTCTTTCTCTATACTCTACACCATATGTTAAACTTGTGCGGATGCAAGCACAACCCAGTTGGACTTGATATAGGCCCATCTTGTATTCACTATGTATTAGTATGTTAGAGTATGTGGCAAAGTGGCTTCAGAAATTGGACTGACGACGTGAGGCACTCTTGTACCATTCATTTTTTGCTCTAATGTGGAAATGTTCAGACTAACAGGGAGAATGGAATGAACATAGTGCGTCTGAAGAAGACTTTCTAAGAGTTTCAAGTTATGCATCATCTGGTATGCAGGATGAAACAGAAACGCCACGAAGGGATCAACACTTTATCTTCTGTGAAGGTTTTTAGTCGGCACCTATTTGTTTTTTTGTTGCATATTTTAGGGAGTGTTCCAAAAAAAAAAACGTGGTAGCAATAGTTAAACTTTCCTTACATTCATCTTAAGTAGTGGCTATTTAGGTCTGCTTTTAAGATCAACGCAATTTGTTCACGTATTTTTCAATCGTTACGGAACAAGAGAAAAGTGCTACAAATATTGCTACGATATACAATAACCCAACAATAAGCTATAATGAGTCCAAGGAAGTGCAAAGAAGTGCTTCTATCAGACAAGCGTCGTCCTAGAAGCTTTCCAGAGATTAATAATGACAGAATGGAAACAAGAAAAGGTGAGTTTACTCTCTGAGCCGTCCGTCAACATTAGTGGAAAAAAAAAAAACATAATAAAATTTAAAATACGGAAGCAGCAATGAAACGGATGGAGTCCAGCGATGGAAACGTTCGGCTTGTCTGTACTAAATACGCATTAAGTATTTCCCAAATGACCAAACTGACAAGTGCATTTGATATTTGATGATTTCTTGCAGTGTAACTGATTAAAATAAATGAATATGTAAAGTTAAACATACGCAACATCGTATGTATTGCATTATTTTACAGAACTAAAAATAGTTTTAATTCAGTTTCTATACAAAATGAAAACAAACATTTTAGGAAAAACTCAAGTTCAAGAGAGTAAAATGCTGGTGAGAGTGAGTTTACAATGAACAACATTTGTACATAAACTAAAACGTATAGCGAATGTGTTCAAAATCAAAATAAACCAAAACCGAATCACGAAAGTAAACGAAGGCAATACCGAAGAATGTATTAAGCGATGTGTGTGTATGCGTGTATGCGTGTGTGTAGAAAGAGAGTAAATAAAGCGATAGCAGCTGTATGTTGGAGCTTGGAGAATAGCCAGTTGTTGTATGCGAAAATGTTTGTCACTAGTGCAGTATAGTGGGGGCAGTGCAATGATATCAGGCAACGGGTGCTGTTTACTGCTGCTAGTGCCATAGGCATCATCTACGTATTTACGTATGTATTTGGATGCTCTTGCAATTTGCTACGCAACTCTTCGTTGTGAGATTCTGTTGTTGCCTATATAGTGATGATGATGACGACGAACGAACGATGACAATAACAACAAAGTCAGTTTGCGAAATGAAAACATTAGCGACACAAGTAGACAACAAACTGCTCTGGCCTGGCTGGCACACCGTATTGTAGCGATAGCCAGCTACGGCAGTCGTCAGTCAGTTGGCTAACAACAAGGCAGCCATCGCGAGCCAACGTGCGAACTACATAGTGTTTGTTGGCTGCTTTGATGGTTAGCTGGCTGGCTGACTAACTGGCGGCTGGCAACGTTACTAGTGCCCTAGGGCACTAGCGCGGTTACTTTTCGTCTTTTTCAATTTTTTATTTTTTTTTGTTCACATTTTTGGATTGAGACGCATCCAAGAAAATCGCCACACGCCAGCCAAGCGGCCAAATAAAAGGAAAAAGAAGAAAGAACAAACACGTAAGACAGTAATCATACAAAAACAAAATCATCTGGCTAACTCAATATGTCATCAACCGATGATGGTCCAAGAAACGCAAAGGATATTCTACGCCTGCTTAATCTGCCAGCCGTACATGGTTGTTATGAACCATTGCAAATAATATTTTTTGGCCTTCAACATGATTTCGGTGCGATAAAAACAAAAGCGAAAAACAAATGGCAAAAAAAAAGAAAAAAAAACGCCGAAAAAATGTCATTGTCCAAGTGATTAGCCAAGTCAAATAGAAGCCAATAACTCGGAGTGCCAAAATATCACAGATGATAACTCAACTTACAACAATATCACCATCAAGCAAGCAACCATCATCATCATCGTCGTCATTGCATTCATAAGCTGTTCATTGCGAAAATCTCAAATTGAAGTCATCAGTTCGCTATGTACTCTGAACTTGGATGGAAGCTCTGCTAATAACAACAACGCACACTTAGTTGCTTACTACCCACGTTATCCGTCTCGATCATACAGCTTTTGAAATCAGGTAAACCAGACACTTAACTAAACTGACGCGGATAGTAAGACTTGATATTTCAACAACAACCTGAAAATATCACGAGCTAAAGTCTAAAGCTAAGAGAATACATCCACTGGTGTTGTGTGAGTGCGAGTGAATGATACAGTTAATGAAATGATTAATAGAAAACAAATGCAGAAGAGTGAGTGCAGTGAAAGCAAATAAAATCAAATTTTAAAAATAAAATCAAATAAAATAAATAAATAAAAAATCATTAAATTATTAGTTTCTACAATAAGTGCTTAAATATTTCATAACATACGTAAATATGAATACAAAATATAAAGTATTCCTTAGAGAACAATAATGTCACAGATTATATAACAATAGAAGAAAATTCATTCAATCGAAATTCTTAATAATATTCCAATTATCATATGCAAGATATATAAACATATATATACGTATATGTAGATCAGAAGACAGATCTGAATAAGTTAAAAGGAAATCTCGTTAATCGTCATGTGAATAATGCTTAAAAGATATAAAAAGAAAAAGCTGCTATCTCCAACCGTTCATCCATCGACTAACAGCAGAGGCTGCAGCAGACCTTACTCTGGATTAAAAATAAACTGAATTTGGTAAGTTTCCCGTTCAATTAATGCCTGAAAGTGTCATTCGCTTCAAAACAAGAGAAAATCATTTATTTCACTAAATTTGTATGTCATTTGCAACGTTGTATGTGGATCCATGTACTAAGGTGTAAGGTGCGATGTACTGTTAAGTGAGTTATGTGCAATAACGAATAACGATCCTATTGAGTGTTCAACACATACGTCTCTAATATTGTCCTAACTGTTAGACATAAGACTTACCGATTTGACCCGCACACCGCCTAGGCTACGTGCACTCCCTATCTCTTTCTTCACTTCTTTCTGACCATCACCGTGTAGGGAGCATCCGCGGGGTGATTGGTCATATAAAAAATAAGAAAAAGTAAAAACATTTTTATTTTCCAAGTTCGGTGTTCGCGTAGCATCAGTTCTAATGACTGAGATTCTTTGAATTGAGATTTCTGTTAATAAGCCAAGTTTCTTCTGGAGTTAATTAAGAGGTGATCGAAGAAGTTCGACGATCCTTATATCACGAAAAGCCGCCATGGTTACACCATTCCTAGGATATTCAGTTGTAGTATAGGTGCCAAGCTACGAATGCTATGTAGGTTTTTTTGAGCCCGTTCCGCGGCAATTTCTGCTGCTTGCTTTGTACAGCTTGGTTTGGGATCCGTCGGCGGCGCTATCCCCGTAGGAAAATGAGCTAAAGCTTATTGATTTACCACCATTTTAAAGAAGAAGAGAAATGTTGTATATGGTATTTATGGTTAAGTTAATGAAAGTTCACATTTCTGTTCCGGCCTTTTTGGATCATGTTTCTTTCATGTTGAGTCTAGGTTAGGAGAAACTAAAAATGTTTTGTGTTAGCTCGTTCGATTCCAAGCCAGACTTCCACAAGCTTTTCGCCTTATGCAACTGTATTTTGTTCGCACAAGGAAGTTGCATCAGATGCCTTAGGTATTTAAGAAGGGAAGAAATATTGCCCGACAGCTTAATCCATGGTCACGACTTCCAAAGATTGGCTCTTTCTCTTGCACCCTGTTGCAAAATAAGGCTTCATGTAAAAAGCTAGACATTTCTTATTAGAACGTGGTTAGAGGTGTGAATCTGAAACATTTTTAAAAGCCAATTTAATCGACCAAAAATAGGGTAGCAGTGTAAATAATTATTAGATGTAAAGAATACTCAGTTGTAAATAATACAAAGTGTACAAATTACCTGTGAAGGGGTTCCCATTTTCACAGGATATATGGAATTGAAGGGATCTTCATGCGGCTCAATGCGACACGGAATGTGCGTACACTTACTTATACGTACGCATTCATATCCTAACATAATAAGGTCTATGTATGTATTTATGTATGCAGTCAAATGTTCGACCTGCATATGAGTTCTCCCTGTTCTTTTTTTTTACAATTATTGCGCTGTTTTTTTGTTTTTTTTTTGTTTCTGATGGCTTGTGATTTTAATAAGCATTTAAAACATTTATCGCAACCAAATGTTTGCACACATTGTGTGTATGGTTATGAGTCTGTCTTAACAATTAATTTTGATTGCAGTAATGTATGTATATGGTAGTGGTGTAGAAGGGGTTCCATTGAAGATCTACGTTGAATAAAATTTTTTGTTTTCCACCTCTTTTGAATAGCAACACTATCCCCCAAGACCTTTACGCATGAAATATCTTGACTTAAGTATCGATAGCAAATCAAAAAAGTATTTACCTGAAAGTAAAACCAGCAGCGTTATAAATAAGTTGAACCAACGACTATGCGTTTGCTCATAAAGACCTCTGAGCTCATTTGTGAGATGATGATGCATATGCTTCCCATCTACATATGAATTTGGAGTTTAGCCCCTGAACAACTTTTGGTTTTCCTGAAACGGATATAAAGTTTAATCTGATTCCTGTCTTACTTAGTTTAAGTTCACTTCATTAAATATGTACACGTATGTATGTTACATTGCTATTCTTGAGAGACAACAACGTATATTACGTCTAATTTCTGTCTACAGCATTAACTAATGATCCTTAACACTAGTGTAGTGGACGTTAAATTTAACCGCACAAAAATATAGAGCAAAAAAGTAAAAAAATCATACTCGACTTTGGCCGAATGTACCACGCCCATCACTTTAAGAAGTAAAACTCGAAGAAAATAAATATTCTTTATTGTATAACTCCGACTTGGTGCAGTCCATAGTTTCTGTTTCGCTATGTACACTTCAGGGTCATCCATAGAATATACTTGGAATTTTTTATATAACTTGTGAGTGAGTAATTTTTTTATAGTTTATGGACAAACTAAGCAAACAATGATCTTTCTTTGCTTTTAAAAATAGACGAGTTATTAGTGTCTGTACCTTAGTTTTATAACGGGGATTATGCGTTTCAGAGACAGATACACAGATGGATAGACGAACGAACAGACGTACCTAGATCGATTGTGATGCTATGATGCAGATTACGATGCTTTGTAAGAATGTGCTTGATAAAGTCTTCGAAGTTTTCTTCTCTGGGCATTGCAAACGTTCAGACAAAATGGATATACACCCGCCCTTCGATTCTAAAAACCTCAAAAATGACTCAACATTTTCTTAAGAAAAAAAAAGAAGCGCAGCGCACCATTAAATACTCCACACCATCCTACAGGTATTCATATAAAGCGTTCTTAAAAGAATGCGTTTCATGATCCGATCCTAGTTTCAGTAGCATCCGTCAAAATACCTTCGAATTTGCGGCCTGTAAGTTGAACACAAGAAAAGAAGACGGGCAGTGGCGTAGACAAGCTCACTTTCTGAATCGGTCGGTATAATAAATGGTGGATCTACCTCAAGTCCTTCTGGGTGTTGCATATACACGCACAAAATTAACATAACTTTGTTTTATTTATTTTTTTCGTATAAAAACATTTATAAAACCTTCCTGAGCAGTCAAATAATGAAATAATCAGAGACTTCCATTGATGCTACATACTAGGTGTCGTAAATGTAACAAAAACACTCCGACCTATTCATTATGATACGAATGAATTAGATATAGGGCTAAATGCAACAAATGTGTACAAATTAACGCTTTTCTTCGACAGTGACATTGGGCTCCAAAAGCTAACTTTCTCAAGGGACAGTAGGGACTGTTTGAGCGCGTAAAGATGTTTAAAAGAGTTTTTGTGTAAAAAAACCATGCGCGGTATGCTTCTCTTATTACGTGGCGTACGAATGCTTGGGTTACTTCAAATCAACCATCAAATTTGAGGCGACGGTACTTTGCCCTTGATGGAAGATTCACTTTCTGTTTTCATAAGGAAAAGTTCGCTCGCAATTATTAAAAAGTCACACACACAAGCACATTTTGTTCGTAAACTAGCGAGAATAAGTAATGCATCCATTTTAACACTAATTTATTTTTTCATTCTTTTGTTAATGCACTTATTTATCTATTTATTTAATCGTCTTTATATTTATTTATTAAATGATTTCTTTATATATCTATTTATTTACTTATTTATTTATTAGCTTAATTAATTATTTACCAATTTATTTACTCATTTATTCGCCTGCTCTGGTTATTGTTTATTTCCCTCTTCTTTTACTCCTTCATTTACTTACTCACTTATTCATGTATTCATTAACCGAACAGCGTAGCTGCTTTTATAGCTAATTAGAGGGTGCCCGATTGGGAACAGCCCACACTATCGGAAACTTATTCCTTTACAACCTTCTGGGCTGAAGAAAAGTTTAAAATTTTATTAATATCTTTAAGTTAATACGAATCTTTACATAACAAGTAAACACACTATAGTGGGTCACAGCCTACCATTAATTACCCTACAGTTATTCACGTAATCTCTTTTCAAAATGAGGCCTTTTATGAGAAGCAGTCGAGAAAGTGGCGTAAGTAGGTGCGGCAAGAACAAATGAACAAAGATCAGATGGACAGACGGACTGACATAAAGATAATCGACTCAGAAAGCCAGCGTTGAAAATATTGGTCTATCTCAGTCCTTCTAAGTGCTTGTGTATATCTGCCCAAACTTAATACACCCTTCCACTACAAGTGAAGTAGAGCATAAAGAATACCATTTAAGAAGAAGCTTTTAACACAAGTAAGTTTTTAATGTCCTTTTGAAGTAACAAAAGCATTATTTTTCCAAAATAACTAAAAACTAATTAAGCAAATTATTTATATATTTATTAATTACAAAGAAAAGGAAACATAGTCAATACATGAGCGGATAGCACTTCGAAATTTACGACCGCCATTAAAACGATTAACAATTAAAAGAAAACTCTGCAGCCAAACAATCACACGAAAAACATTGTATTCCTCATACTCGGCGACAAGTAATTAACAATTACAAAAATTAGCATCTTCTGGGTATTCTGGCATCTATAGAGAACTCCGTAGATGTGTTCGTAGGCAATAAGACAAATTATCAAGGAGTAGAGAGAAATTACAACAAGATTAAATGGAGCGCGAAAATGAAAAATGCAAACAAAAAGAATTACTTTGGAAGAAAAATTCCAGTCATTTTTTTTTCGTTTTTTTTTTTAGTTTCTTTCTGGCAATAGTTGGACATTCAAATACGTGTGACATCAAGCATGTTATGCTATGTTAGCACATTCTATTTTAAATAATTCTTGGAATTTCTTTTTTCTTGTGTTTGGGAAATAAAAAATAAAATAACGGAAATTGGCAACTATCGCATTGTTGTCGCTTGTTTAAAAAAAAAAAAAAAAAAAAAAAAAAATCATTTTTTTCCATTTTAGTTATTGTTCGACAATTATTTTCTCTTGACTGCTTGCATATGTCCTTTTGTTCTCCTGCCCAATAAAGCCGGTATTGAAGCCAGGAAATGCTGGTCAATTCTATTTGCTTTTCAAAAGGAAATGTTTGTTCGCACTATTTTTTATCAGTTCCATTACATTCCGTTTTCTTCGTTTTTTTTGCTTTTTTCACATCTCGTCCTCTTCGCTTCAAATGTCGATTTTTTTTTTCAATTCATTTCATAAGATTTATAACCTCCGCCAGCGTTTTAGTAATTGCCATGAACTATTGGATTGATAGCGATAGACTTTTATTTAAATATATCTCTGTCTCCTTGCTTCTGCTCTTGATTTGTATACATTTTTCGATTGTTTTAACAATCAATTATTTTCACTCAGGCAATTTAATGACAATTAAATTATACCTGATAACAAACAACATCCGAGACATATAATGCATTCAATGTTGTTCATAAACGAAACAAATTAAAAAAAAAATGCTCCAAATTTTACAAAATATGTTGAGACAATTTATTTATTAGAGAAACCAACCGCAACATTAAAAATCTAATTAATAGATTCACACATGTTTTGCACAGCAACAACATTGTAAATCGATAAAATATCAATAAAGCACAACATCATCAATGATTTAACGTTATATCGTTATCGCCACGTAACCGGGCGACTATTTTTAGCTTTATTATATTCTCTCTTTATGTGTAATAATCGCAAATGCTTTTCGCAGATTTGCGACAGATGCACTACAACATACATTGGGTGAATTCGTCTATTGCTTTGGCTCTTATCTAAAAATATATCCATTACAAATACTTTTGTTCTTTTCTTCTTCGCATGCAACTAAAACGTTCTCAAGACTCAATGAAGATGAAGAAAATAAAGTTCGGGAGACTAGTGTTTGAAAGTTTAAAAAAAAAACCGAAAACACAACAGTGGTCTACGGCGCAATATTAAATGCCCTACACCACTCTACAAACATTCAAAATATTCCACTAAATAGAATTTCATAATAAAGCGTTCGGGAAAAGTGGTCCGATCCAAACCTTGGACTGAAATATATGAATTAACCAAATTTCATCACAATATCTTAAAAATGATGGTCTGTAGGTTGTAGAAAAGAAACAAGACGGACAGACAAGTTTATATCGACTCGAAAAGTGATGCCGAATGGCACAGTATAATAAAAGGTGGATCTATCTCAAGTCCTCCTGAGTGTTGTATAGATCCGCAGGAACTCACTACCACACTTGTACCACAAATAGTGTAGACTGTAATAACTAACATTAGTCATGATGTGTGCAAGCATTTTGTGTAAGATGACGAGTTTAATCTGTCTTCTATATACCGCTTTTGACAGCTTTTTTGCTTACAGACTACGCTGCCTGGGTTTATTTGAGTTCCTTGAGTTTCTGGTTTATCCGTTAAAAATAATAAAGTCCTTGCTCGTGACCCTAAATACTCATTTTCAGTATAAAACGAATGTTCTTTTGTGCCCACTAGCGAAGGATGAGCGTATGATCATTTTGTCGTAATGTTTACAACACTCAAGGCTTCAGCGTTGCATTCTGAATCAATCTAACCATGTCTGTCCGTCTGTGCATCTATGCGGATATGTATTATTGTTACTCATCTGGTTGCAAAATTAAGATATCGACTCGAAATTTGACACACATATTGGAACTGCTGGAAATGCACGCAGATAAGCACTGAAAATCTTCCAAGTCGGTTAAAGGGCTCGCTCACGGTAAAGCGTAAGCTGAAAACATGAGTCTTTGTCAAAGCAAAAATTTCTAGATGTTTGCCCACATAATATGAAGAATAGGAGGCTGCAATTTTCTAAAATTTTTCTGTGAGGACTCTTCTATTCGTGTTCACAATAGAAAGAATCAGCTGGAGCCATACAAAGTGATAAGTTATTAAATTTTCACCTTTTCATTTTATTCGAGATAAAAGTGTTAATAATTCACTTTTTAATTCATGCCTAGTAATGGTAACTTGGTATTGGTGTTGATAAAATGAATGATGGTGGGTATACAAAAGTCGGCCTCAGCAGACTGTTAAGCTTTTAAGTATAATACTGTGCTGCTTACACGCATCTCTTACTGGCATTACAACATCAAAGTTATCTTAAACACAATCTACAGGTGAATATATATATTTTCACATATGTGTCCATCCGTCCATCCGTGGAATTGCAAAACCAAACAGGGAGAGATCTGCAACCTGGCTCTTAGGTTTTTTGCAGCCAATACTTTTGCGACCACGTCAAAGAAATTGTTTGTCGTATTTCCTTTTCGTAGGGGTTGTGTTGTAGTCAGCTGCATTTATTAAATATTTTACAGTTTCTACATTATTTCTATGTACTCCTTATAGCCGCTGTAGAGGAGAGGTGGAGGCTTGTCAGTTTCCACAAATGTTTAGAAGTTAGATGCACGCGCGTGTCCGCGTTTTTCTACACGACATAGCGGAGGGTTACGTTGTCCTTTACTCACAATTATTACATTTTTCATCTATTACATCATCATCAATAATACCTGCAGCACTTGATCCTCCCAGACTCTAGTCTTAACGACTTCATTTGATAAAAGAGCCGTGATTTCGCAATAAGGACTCATATAATAATCGTAGTACTAAAGCAATTTTTTTGTTTGTTGTAGCTTTCGTATGCTCAGCTAATTTGATTCATGCGCAACACTCGCTCTAAAAGTATTATGGATTTATGCATTTTTTGCTAAACTGATGTACTATGAACGTGTCAGAATTCTCTTGGATAAGTAAAGCATAACGTACCTAAGATCACGATCATCAATCACATATTGCTTATAGTCAAAGCACACGGCATAGTGGATAGAAATATTTTTGTATGACTATACTTTGCAAGCTTGCTCCGGTGATTGTTAAACTGAGCATAAGTAGTGTGACAAGAGGACCAGTCTTGATTTTTACAAATAGGCGTACGATCTGTATGTGGATGAATCGCCATCGAACCATCTTTGAGTAACACAAAAAAAAGCACTGAAGGAATCATTGAGGATGGGTACCAAAATGTTCAAAGTGGAATTCATTCCTCTCGCTTCTATTGTCATCGAAACTGGGAACGTGTGACAATATTCTGTTGTGCTCATAATGAGTCGAAATCTTCAAAAACTTATTATCGAAAACCAAAAAAAGAAAAAACACTAGATGTTCTTTACACCCACACATAGCTTTGCAAGCATTATGTTATGTATATTGTAATATATTGCATATGTGTTACGACCTTCTTGCTCTCTATTTCGCTGACTCGTTTCCTATCCTTTGACAGTTAAGTTTCGTTTAAGTGAAGAGAAGACAACAGCTTTTTAAAGGGGCAGATTTTTATGCGTTAAGCACTCGGAGACACATGCATATCAGTAAATGAACAGATAAATATTCCTTTCCTCTAAAAGTTCAGTGCAGTTTTACATATTGTGTCTTTTTACATATGATGCCTAATGTTTGAATACAAAATACACATGTGTGCGTGTGTGCTTTTAAGGATGTCTTGCTTTGCTTTATAACATTTTTTCGTTTTTCGGCCATTATTTTGCAGCAATTGTCACATGGAGAGTGAATTTAATATTTATGTGGCGCCAAACAGTCCTCAAAATTATTTATTGCTTTTACAAGGCTTTAAGTATTTTATATAAACTATTCTAAGAGACGAAATTAAGCTTTTAATTATTTATTAACAATATTTATCTTATTTGTGTATATACTTTTTATTACGTCTTCGAGAAACTTTTTTCCATTTTTATATAGCACTTGAAGCGTAAATATGATTACAAAATAATAGTAAAGGAGATGTTCAGTCAGCAGCTAATCAAAATTAAGTGTTGCTCTGAATGAACGCAAATTCGAACACGGCGCATCCTTTTTTCAAATTTAAACAACTAAAAAACTATATATTGGACCAAGGCCCACCATTAAATACCTTAGGTTACTTCGCTTAAGAGCATTATTCATGTAATGACTTTACAAAATAAAGTATTATATGGGAAGTGGTCGAAGAGGTGGTTCGATCCGAATTATTTTACACAGTGCACATTAATTGAATATAAGAAAACAAGAAGGACAGGCGGACAGACAAGCCTGAATCTATCTCGACCAGTCTAATAAAAGATGGGTGTATCTCAACTCCTTCTGGATGTTGTAGACATCCGCATAAGCCTAGTATAGCCTTGTATCTTCTAAGAAAATATTTAATTATTATCAAGTAAGAAAGTAACATTCGGCTAAGTCTGAGTCCTGTGTGCCCATCTCCATTCCTTTTTTTATCATGATATGTTCATATAATTTTGGATAAAAATATCTACAGAGTGTAAAGTCTTTCTTCTGCTTTTTGAGAATAATCAATAAAAATAAAATAAAAAAACATTAAAACTAAAGCAAATAAATTTCGCTATATTGTAATAATGAGTGGGCCTGCTCAACTTTTCCCAATTATAGACAACGTATCTTCATATCTAAGCCGTACAGAACAAATTTCAATATTTTGTCTTCTTTACCTTAGAAATAATAAATAGAAAACGTCCAAAGAGTAAAAAATTTCGAATTTCTTTGCTTATTAACCTTTGAGCATAACCAGGCCGCCCTCTGGAAATAAAATTGCAGCCATTTTTAGGTGCTTTCAGCTTACGCTTTGCACACATCCGCATAGGCACACAAACGCACAGACATGGCTAGACCGATTCAAATATAATATACAAATATTTTAGGGTCTGCGAAGCTTCCTTTTGCAAACATTACTGTCCATCTTTCGATCGTAGGCATGAAAGTAATTGAATGTAACAGAGAAAATATTTTTTTATACGACCGGGCATGTTTGTACCTGGACCAAGATGATAGTGTCAAAAAAGTTTGGAGACAGAGATAGGGTTGTGTATAACCACCGATCGAGCAGCACTCACTTTAACTGCACTCACTGTAGCTACAGCCACACACCAATCAATAAATAGAGTGTAGTCTACCGCACTTGCATAGGTGTGTAGACTGCTGTCCACGTATATGCTACTTGATATTAACTTCCTAGCTACTTAGACATGCGGAAGATCAACGAGGTGAAGAACTGAAGCAAAGGTCATGTCTTAAAGTTGTGAATCAACTTGTCAGACTAAGCAGTCACATAGATCGTCTGGTTGAGTTCATCGAAGTAATAACATTGAAGAGGCATCATACGCTGGATCTTCCATTTCGAAATTAATTTATTTTTATTCCTTAAATTATTTTAATGAATTTTCGAAGTTTATAAAGTTCCTTTCTATAACTTAGACATCATGCCTTTCCATTAAGGGACAAGAACTCTGCACTACTTTTCTCCTCCTACTATAACCTTTATTTCTACCTTTACTGCTTGAATAGAGTGCAAGTTAAATAAACGATCAGCTATTGTCCCCAATATTGAACTATAAGGAAAGTGGTATGCACTGTATTTTTTCCCCCTACCTCAGTTGCTTAACGTCAATAGAAATCAATATGCAATACGTAGAGATTACGCCACAAGTGGTCGAAAATAATAAAATAAAGGCACATATACACACGTATATAAATTATTTACAATTATTGGGAGGAAGAGAGACAAAAAATGGCAAAAAAGAAAACATTAAAAATATTAACTGATGCCAAAAATTAAGTCAAACATAAAGCTACAACACCAACAACATCTAAATCAACACCTCACATATTGGCCAACAGACAAAAAAAAAAAAAAAAGTGAGATGCGACTAAACAAGCCCACTTTCGATTATTAAATGAGCCAAGAAATTTTCATAGTTGACGACTATGTACATAGAAAGTTTGTTAACCCCCTCCTTCGGCACATACATCTACACACACCTTTAAACATATATCGAATTGGCAAACTAATCAAATACTTTCAGAAATACTTATAAAAACAATAATAAAATAAAATAACAATTTACGCAAAAATAAAAAAAAACACACTACACCAGCCATCTGTTCTTACCAGAAGAAGAGGATCATTAATGAATGAATGGATGAAAATGAATGAATGAATGAATGAATGTACATTTATATATAAAACTTTTGTCTGAGGAATGTCCGCTCGCAGAGCCAACTGGGAAATACCCTGTAAGTATGCTGGCCAAAAAATGTCATTAACAGCCAATGGCCAGACGAATGCAACATCGTATGATCATAAGAACATTTTGGGCACACTTTCCTACATATTAGATCAACGCCAAGTAGTGAAATCAAAACGGAAACAAATAACAAAACTGGGCAACTAATCAAAAATGTGCGTCAACAATGAAGCAAAGTAAAATCATAACAAATGCCAACACGTTAAGAACATAAAAATGAAACGTGACCATGAAACTGTAAAGCAAGAAAAACCAATGCATTTTTTTTTTTTTTTTTTTTTTTTTGGAAAATTCATTAAATTTGCTAAATGATAGCGATCTTTACATTTATTCAAAAATAAAAATATTTGAGATAAACGAAAAGTCGTGGAATTACTCACTCAATTACTCAATTTGTCTTTTAGCGCCTTGCAATGAATATCTCTTCTTCTGCTGCTGGGGTAGGCTTGCAACAACTTGCTTTGGCGATTCGGAAAATGATAAAAGCAAGCAACTCTTAAATATGTTATCGGCACATCGTTTAATACACTTTTCATCAAGTGCACTGGACATAAGAAATTGTTGAGTTTATATGACGTGAAAGTGTTTCTTATCGAAATCATTTATATTCGAATTTATACGCGTTTTATTTGATCGGCTAATCACTTTTTCCCCCTTAGTAAAGTAAAACTAAGAAAACCAGCGGGCATTGGATTAAATGAAAAACACTTCAGTACAACAATGGCGAGCTGCAAATCTACAGTTGCAGTGCACGTTTTTCTATCATTTGAACACCTAACACGTAAACGTGCCGTATGTTTTCTAGATGGCTATCAATTGGTTGACTCATCATTGAGCCGTTCAGTTTCGTTTCCGCTCATCGCATCACAACTTATCATTAATATTAGCGACCGATATTGTCAGACTTAAGAAGGAAAATCACTGCACATTTTTCAGAATTTTTTTTGGTTTTTATTGCCTTGAAGCTCTTAGAACACGTGGAAAGAAATTCGTTAGCTAAAAGGGATTTTTTCCTTGAAATTCTGGGCTTTTTCTTAGAGGGCCTTGAAAACAATGTTTATATCATAAGAAGGAAGTTAAAGCTTAACGTCTTCAACCTGTTCCTTTTCTGACTAGTCTAATATCCTAGAAGATGTCTTTAGAAAGCTTTTGTGGCCGATATTCTCAAACGATAGTAAGCGTGTGTAGCCTCATCACAAATATCATTGGAGCGTTTGCGATTCTATGTATAACCTTCTGGTAAAAATATTCGCGGAAAGATATTCGAAAAGGATATTTGAACATGGCAACACAGTTTTATAGTCCCTTGGAGACTAAATAATTAATAAAAAAACAATTGAAAAAAACACATTTCAAAATTTTAAACTCACATCATAGTACAAAATAATGGTCGTTGGAGAGAACGTTGTTTCCGAACCGCCCAAAGATGCTATCAAGGGCCATTCACACATTGTGCAAATTAGGTTTCGCGAATTTCGCGGTGTACCTGGTTTTTGGTGTTGGCAGAAATTTCGAAGCGAATGAATGATTAAAGAAAGTAATGCTTACGTTACTAATAACTAAAGTTAGGTCAACAAAATACATGCGAATCATAGGAGGAAAATATAAATGCATGTGTTAATATGAATGCGTTCAAAAAATTAAGAGGCTAAGGTAAGGTTAAGGTAAGGTTAAGTTTCTAAAGCGGTATAAAAAACATCTCACTGGGCCCAACTTTGGGCCCTTTCACTTTCAAAAACAAAAAAGAATGGAATAAAATGGAAATGAATGTATGTCCTTGAAAAACGTCACCAAGCCAGGTTTCCCTTTTGCAAATGTTTTTTGAAATTTTTATAAATTTTCGCCAATTTCTGTTAAGACGAGTTCTCGCTGTATCTGAATGAATGTTTTCAATTCTTTTGTTGAAACTTTTCGTACGGAAAACCTTTCCGAGAACGTTAGCCTTATTGGACATTCCATAGTCCTATCGGAATGCAAAAGTTTTCTCTCGTACACCATACGTGTTTCTAACGAACTAATATTTTGACCAAGGAAAGAGAAATTTTTAAATGTTTTACATAACGATAGATATAAGTAACATACACGCTGATGCTCTCTTTTCTTTGCGAATTTCGAACACGTACGTTATTTAATTTTTCAATTCTGTTTTTCCTTAAATTTCTTTTTCGGTAAACTCTGAAAACTGTTCGAATATCTCCTTTTTTTTTTGCTCTCAAAAATCAGAGAAAATTTTATGGACCATACGCGCTATTTCATGTCGCCATTAAGAACATACATACATTTGGGACATTCCAGTTTCGTTTTGTCGTTCCCGATCGGCACGATTGAAGATAGAAGATTTTTTGACGGACTATAAGACAGTTAAATAAAAATCAACAGTTAGGTAGAAATGCACGATCGAAAGCAATTTCATATCAAAGCAAAGTCATAGTTTCAAAGACCAGTTCGAGAAGTGACATCTTAAAGATTTTATCGACTAGTTGACTTGCGAAGCAATCCGCGTAAAGCAATTACGTCTGTCTGTCCTAACTACTTTCCTCGTCGTTTCTTACTTAATATGGTGCTGCATTAAAGCTTACACCTATGTTTTATGCTTTTTGGCTAAACACCAAAAAAACGTTTCTCTACAAAAGAAAGGAAGAAAGAAAGAAAGATATATTTATCTATATTTAAAAAAAAAATGGAAAAGACAAAACCAAATTTAATCTAAAAATGTCTTATGTGCTGGCAAAGACACATGAAGCCACAAACCGGTCTTTATGTAATTTTCAATTTTCCTTCAAACTGCAGTCAACCGACTAGTAGGCGCTACATTTTGCAGATTTTCACTGCGGCATAACAACACACAAAGGAAAATGAATATATTTTCCTTGCCTGGCATAACGAGAGAAAAGAAAAGAAAAGACGAGTGAAGGGTATGAGTGATCTTAAACATAAATTTTAAGCACTCATACGAAGTGAAGGACGAAGAAAAATTTCTTTTTTTTTTATTTTAAATTAATAGGAGAAAAAATGTTAAAATCATAAACTGAAAAACAAATAAATTATCTTCACGGCAAAACGACCTGAATGCACACACACACACACACACACACACATACATACACACGCAGGCTTTCTTCACTTTTGACCATTCGTTTTTTTTTTTTTTTTTGGTATAATTCTTTTCTCTTATTATTTTTTCTTTTTAGCATATTTTTTCACTAATAACTTTTGCAAATATTTTCGCTTTTCGTTAAAAAATCGTTTGTTTTTCTCAATTCCGCTTTACTTCAATGCACATAACCACCTACCATCGAAATAAGTGCTAAAATATGCAAATCAAGTAAATCATTGCTTTTAAAGTTTTCAGGCGACAATCATAATTTAGAACAGCGGCCGTCCTTTCTTTTTATTCACTCTCCTCTTTGCCTGTATCTTGTCCACAATAATTATATTTAACAAGAACGAACAGCAAAAGAATTATCGATAATTTCTGTATTCTATATAAATAAATTTTCTTTATTTATTTGTCTACATATTTATGATTTGTGTCAGTGAATTGCAAATGGAATGAATGCAGTATTTTATCCTTTTATTATGCAAATGTTAATCCTTTGACAGAGCATATATTTAATATATACTATAACATATCGATGATATCGTGGATGATCTATCAAGATGATTGATGTTCCTTGTTTCTCTTTTTATACCCTACACAGCTTGTGATACGAGGGTATGTTAAGCTTGTATGGATGTACAGTATACACAGAAGCACTTGAGAGAGACCCAGTATTTGTTAACCTTAGGTAAGCTTATCTCTCCGTCTGTTCGTCTGTCTATCTATGGGTCTGTCTGTCTTGCTTTCTTATGTTCAATCTACAGGCCATCATTTTTGAGGTATTTCGATGAAATTTGGTACACTGGCATGTTTTAGCCCAAGGGCAAACGCTATTGACAATGGTTCGGAACGGACTACTCTTTCGACCACTTCCCATAAAGAAGCTATTTTAAAAAATTATTACATGAATAATTGTAGGGCGGTGTAGAGTATTTAATGGTGGTCCATGGCCCACCCGAACTCTACAAAAGACAACCCCTTTTATATCGTCTCCTAACTGGGGAGGAAAAATGGAATCACATTGAAAATCCTGGACGTACAAAGTCATGGACAGGTCAAGGCACACCATCCACATTCACTGTCAAAGTGAGCAGCTTCGGCAGAAAAACGATGTTCTGTGTTTGGTGGGACCGGAAGAGGGTGGTCTAGTAAAATCTGTTAAAGAGTGGTGAAACGATTAATAACAATTTGAACCGTTCACTGATCACTGAAAGGAGCAAAATATCAACAAAGGCAACAAAAGATTATCTTTTACACGACATCCGTGCCGGTCCGCCATGCGTTGGAAGAACTTAATTGCTACAGAAATGCTTGCTGGCACGGAAGACTCACCAAGCTCGAGTCTTTCCGGTTACCATTTGTTTGCATCGATAAAACACTCACTTCCTGAGCAGCGTTTCACTTCTTACGAAAATGTTTCGGCGATAAGTTTGCCTCAAAAGATCAGACACATCTGGTAGTGGACGATTCTGTATGCAGGTCCAGTAATAGTTGACAATCCCGCAAGCTGAACGCATACCCTAGTTATGGCGATTTACACCTATAAATAATATATCTTGCATAGGAGGGTTTTGGACGCCTTTGTCCGAACCCATACACGCCATGGAATTTTAGTTTCATAAAATATTCTTTGACAAAAGAAGACTATGCATGGGCAGCGAAACATTGTGTTTACACGTAAATTTTTGGCCGCAAAAATGAGCAAATTTGAGCACCTTTCCTTGTTGGGTGCCTGTCGCCCGTTCTTTCAATCAACACTTCAATGCTTTCAATTCAAACGTTACATACTAGATGAGAAATAAATGTTAGTTTTCCCCTCGAGACCAGCCTGCGACACCCCAGGACGGCGAAAGGGTGAGGAGGGCTTATCAATTGGAAAGTAGGGACTACAGGGTGTGTGCCTCATAAAATCAAATAAAAGACATATTCGGTGTTGTTTTTTTTTGACTTTCGGATAAGTTGCAGAAACGCGACTCAAAACAAAAGTTTACGTATTCGAAACCTCTCGATCAGCATGAGACTCTGTTCGTTTTCTTGCTGTAACATCTGCAACAAAATCGCTTTTTCATGCATTTCGATAGCAACTAACTTGCAATTATATACAAATCGCTCTCTCTCTTTTTTAGTTCGCGCTGTTCGACCGCAGCAACAAAAATTAATGCCGCGCATCAACGTCAAATCTTATTATTTTGGTTTTATCATTGGCTTACTTCGCAAAATTACATTTTCAGCCCATGACAACTTATCGGCACATTTAGAGTGCATTTGCTTGCAGTCTATTTTAAAATTTGTTTGTACGAAACTCAAATAGCATAAGCATAAGTACATGTTTTGCTTACGTTAAGCGATACAAATTATTTAGCAAGTTTTAAAAATGGTTGACTAATCGAATACTGAAGAGTGCTATCTCAAAACTTAACTCTTCACATCCACCCTACCATGTCGAAACTTCAAAAGCTTCCAAATCGATCATTAAGCTCATCAATAATTGAAAAATGTGAAATGCATGCACTTTTGCGGATGGGCAGATGGACAGATAGACTGAGGAATATATCTAGCATGTTTCAGATTTGACACTGATCTGAGGCTTCTTTCTTGGTACTGCAAACGCTTTGGCACAAGAATGAAATTTTAATATTCTAAATACTGAGTACACGTGGCTGGCTTTTCCATTTTTGTGCAGGTACTGCAGGAGCACCCATAGAATATAATGCAAATCTTTATCGTTATTTCTGTTGTGCTGTATAAATAGTGAGCAAAAAATCTCGTTTTTTACTTTTGAAAACCGTGATCGTCTTAGGGTATATTATATAGTGGTCGTATCCTTCGACCTCTTTGGCCCCCTTTCAATGCCAACCTATGTGCAAAGATTTGCAGTGTTCCTGCCATATTTGAAAGAAGTAGCGTCCAGGCAGATAGTAACCAGCAGAATGTTTATCGCATGCAGACAGACAGACGGACGGATTTGTTAGAACCGATTTAAAATTTAATGTGGATCAAGCAAATATGCATTACGAGGTCTCTGAAGCTTCCTTCTGGGTGCTGCCAACATTTTGACAAAATCAACATACCCCCCTTCTTGCGTAATGGTTATAAAAAGTTTATAGCTAATAATTATTGGATAGACAAGCTTGGTGTGTGATTGTTATTGAATAGATATGCTTTAACTTGTTCCCTTTTAAAGACTCTTTAAAATATAATTATTTTTTTTTTGTTATAAAAATTTTTTTTCAAAATTATTTCATCAATTTTCATATATTAATAGGCTTGAGTGTATGCTCAATAAAAATGCAAAAGCATCAGCATAATTTCGTATTTCCTGCATTATCCGAAAATTAGTTCAACAATTGTGATAACTTATTACGAAATAAAAATAAAAAAAAGTAAAAGAAAAAATATTAATTGTTTTGGTTTTAATTTTCTGTTTTTTTTTCCTTTTTAAATTTTTATGGAGGAGATATTGAAAGCTAAAACAGATGTACATTACAGTACCAAAATTGCAGTGATGGGAAAAAAAACTGTAGTTTACGATCGCAGATCAATTCGGTATCCGACAAAGACCGAGCAAACCCCTCAGTAACCTGCATAACACTATCAAGTGAATAATACCCAAACGTTACGCTGACTTTATTCACTTCTTTCAATTATCCCAAATGGAGTTGGCCTTCTGACCCATTCTGCGCATTAAACCTTAAACAAAGAGTTCTCTTTACCTACAATTTATACCGAGTCTCTGCACCATAAAAATTTTTAACTTTTGTTTTGAAAGCACAAAACTACTTCCCTAAATTATTGTTCTTTACACCCACACACTTCCGCCTCAAAAGCGCACCTAGCTTGTATCTGCTGTTTTCTGTGTGTCCAAAAGCCTTCAATAAATTTTAGTACTTTTTTTTGGCAACACTACACACAGTGGGGATCCCATTCCCCATTTATGCAAACTTACAAAATTTAATATAACTTGAAATTTCAAGGCTATGATGAATTTAAATAGACACTTAATCGCTTAGTATGTAGTTCCGCGCTATGCCGTATCAATCATGAAAGAGCTCCAAACAAAAAAGTCTCCACGCAATGCTCCTTAGCTTTAACATACAAAGTTGTTAACCATAGCACGGCGAAGTGAACTCCCTTTATGGGAATTAAAGCCAGTTACTGACGCTGACACAGAAGTGTGGGGTTTGAAATTCTGAAAGGGTTCTATGACAATATTTAAGAATTGCATAAGTAAGTATTACTTAAGGTAAGTAAACTTTTACCGACAACTTTTTTGCACACTGCTGTACTTGTACTTAAGAAATCACCAAAAATTCAAAAAGGAATATCACATCAAAGAAGAAAAATTAATACAATTGATAAATGCAAACATCGATGAATCCATTTGCGAATTTTCTTCATTCTTAAAATATTTAAAAATACTTTGTACAAAAAAAAAGATATAGAAGAAAACAGTCTAATAATTGTAGAGTAGGAATTAAGAAAAATCTATATTTAGACCTCTCAATATTCATGGAATTTCCGATTTTTCTCTTTTTCGATATTATTTTAACATTTTGACTTTTACAGCTTTGTTTATTTATACATATTGTCGCTCGGTTCGCATGATTAATCTACGTGAACAGACCAAAAAATAAACTGAAATTCCAACCATTTCGGCCTGGTTTTCGTACGCACAATACTCATCTGAAACTTTAGAATAGAAACAGAATCGAAACGAAACCTAAAAAAATCGCAAGGTGCCTTTTTACTCCCATAGTTCGCGGACACGAACGGAAATATCAAAAAGGTGTTTTCAAAGCGTCTTTTGTTCATTGTTACGCTCTCAGCCTGAAATCAGGAAAACACTAACTTTAGGGAATTTGGATCACATCGGTCTATTTTTTTTGCACCCCAGCACGTCACGGAACGCAAACTCTTATATGGAGAGATAAGCTGGTCTGCCAATATGTCGGCTTTCAGGGAAATTATGTGTACTTTTTGCTGTACTATTACTTGTAGTATTATAACTGTACTAGGCGGAGTCGGAATAGTCGGCGTTGCCCGACTGTAATGTTCTTACTTGCTTTATTTTAAAGGAATTTTGGATAAAATAACCAATGAATTAAAAATGTTCATCTTTTATTAAACAAATGCATGGTTGAGAGAGGATTTATCAATGTCCGTCCTAATACAACACCAGTTGCATGAGATGAGCGTTACTTATGTTTAAATGAACTACAAGTACTAAGCGATTATTAGGAAGTCTGGATATGTAAGGAAATTCCTTAAAACCAATGTAGGCGTCCCCAGCTTTTGTTCCAGCCATGGCTCTTGTAAAGCACGGTACGAGTTAAGCGTATCAAGCGGTGGACGCCTGTATATAAAAGTTACAAAATACTTTTCTAATTCTCGATGTACCTGTTGCCTAACTGTTACGGTAATCTTTCACACGGCCTGATATATATTTGATCCATTTTTATATGTAGCTTTTATTTCTTGCGAAGATGTTTGCAAGCTGACGACCATTTTTGCACTAACCTTTTAAAAAATTATAATCAACATTCATAGGAAACTATACATCAATGTATGCTTTAGACTAACAATTACAATTTTTTCGTATTGGAGACCTATGTTTTTAATCCCGATTATGACGCTCAGTTAACAACATGTTTGTTGACTCCAAACTAACTATCCTTAATAAACGAAAGGTAATGTTACAAAAATTATAACTAATAACTAAAGCTAACAGAAGACAGTTTGTTCACTCCTCTCCTGGAAATACGAGCATAACAAAACTATTATCTGAAGGAGAATTGCGTTTACCTACAGTAACACACAAACATTCGGCGCGCCGTCAATCAACACTATAGTGGAGGCCATGACCTATCATTATGTACCTAACATCACCCCGTGGTTAATCAAAATAAAATGCTACGTGGGAAGTATCCGAGAAACTAGTTCGATGCGAATCATTTTCAATAGCATTCGTCCTTGGGAGAAGACACGTCAACGCAGCAAATTTCATCAAACAATTCCAGAAATTATTGCCTGTACGTTGCACATTAAGAAAGCAACAAAAGATGACGGACGGACAAGTTTAAATCGCTTCAAAATCATTTTCTCGAATCGGTATAATAAAGTTCTCCGCCTCCGTACAAACTTAAAATACCCTTGTACCCCAAGTAGTGCAGGGCATAAGAAAACATCGGGATGTTAGAGAAGCGTTGGACTGATGATATTACTCTGGGAAGACCATACGAACAAAGTCGAATTTTGGCAAAAAATTATATATTTTTATGTTTAGTCCCGGAAATTATTGATCGCTGTATTAACTGATTACGGAAAAAGCTCTCTGCGGCTACAAAGCGCTTGATCAAACTTTTGAGCACGTTCATCTTACATTTAATCCCAAGCCATCTAACTCGACTCCTTCTCGACTTCGACACTGCCACACTTACCTGATTTCAGTCGGCAACCATACGTTTTCCACCAAAATGCCTCAAGACGGTCGTCCGTCTTATCTGCTTAATCTTAAATTTATACTTATTTACCATTAACAGCAACCTTCTATCTTATTCTATCTATCGAGCCGAAGGGCATATGAGATTAAAGTAAGGAAAGATTTTGAACTCTGGCTCTTGTTTCGGAATTTCTCAAAATATTGGAACGCTTTTACAAGACAAGCAAACGAAAAAATTTCGTTGCTCGTATGTTGTTGTAATAGAATCGAGACGTGCTACGCGGACGAGGGTTAACAAAAATTCGCTAAAGAAAATGAAATTCATCACGTAAGAGAAGTGGTGAAGAGCCATTCGAAACAAACGACAAATCGATCCTGTAAGAGAACTGACAACAAAGTCAGAACACGCTTGTGATACCACGAGTACTTTCAAAACTGTATAAGCAAAGAATTGTCTTAAACAGGGAGGATTAAATGCAGTCCTTTAAAGAACGAAATCGATAAACTACGTATGTTCACTAAGTAGACAAATCTTTAGTACCGTAGCTAGATTTTTACACTCTACACCACTTATGATGCAAGGGTGTAGTAAGTTTGTTCGACTTCAGCCCCACGTTTTAAGCTAGACACACCCGTCATGGTCCGATCGATTCAGAATCACGTTCTTCCTTAAGGTAATTATACCGATTGATTCAGAATCAAATGCTGATTTGATGTGAGGGTGTATGTCCGTCTTGTTTACTTTTGTTCAACTTACAGGCCACAATTTTTGAGATATTCGGCACCGACGTGTTCTTGTCCAACGCCGAACGCTATTGAAAATGTTTTAGGTTGGGCTACTCTTTCGCAAACTGCCCATAAAAAGCCTTATTTTGAATAGTCGTTACATGAATACCTGTAGGGAAGTGTAGGGTATTTAATAATGGGCCAGAGCTTGCTAAGTAATTTTCTATAAAAAGTTCCTCTAAAGTTACATATAAACATAGTTTTATGCTATTCACAAACCAGTTAGTACTACAACTTTAAGTTCACTAATTTTAGTGTTAGCACAAAAAAAAAGAACGAATTTTATCTAACAAAATAATGCATAACGGGAAAGAAGTTATTTTAAGCTTTATTTTCTTTATTTTCTGTGCTTAATTTTTTTTTCAATTTTCATGTAATTCCTCGTGGTCTCCGAATAAAAATCTTATATGAAATTCGCTCTAAACAACCGTTAGCCGCCTATCCGTAGATCGTAAAATAAACTGAAATGGACGGCAATCGTGTTCAGTTAAGTACCCTTCTTTGCTCCGCATAGAAATTGTGCAACAACATGGCGGCTACTTTTCCTTATGTTAGGGTAGTAGGTACTATAAGCACCTTCAGGCGCAATATGCAATTTTTTTGAGAAAGAGAGGGAAGATATAGTTTTTGTCGGTAATAGTGACTTTTGGGGTGCGCTACATTGAAAAAAATTTTTGTTTGGTGTGTCATTATTTTTTTGTGGGATGAATCACTCCTTTTTTGGCGTTTGCGCCCACCCGAGGGCACCCGAAGGCATCCGAAGACGTCCCGAATGGCATTCGTGAGAGTTTTTTGAACCCGGGGGTCCGAGATGGATGTTCGTGTTGGCGTCTTCGAGGATGTTGTTGGGCTGTATGTTGGAAACGAAGTATACCCTACCCTGATATGTAGTTAATCGTGCTGAGACTTATGCATTTCGAGGCAATTTTTGTACTATGAGAATTTTTTGCGGTTTGATTTACTGATCTATCTTAACACTATTAATGGATGATGGTCTATGTTTATATTTAAATAGCCTAGAACCTAGAACTTGTATAATATAATTCTCATTCATTTCCATGTCTTGCTGATCTATTATTATTTGTTTGTAAGGTTGATATTCGTGGTGATATTGTTGTTGTTGTTGAAATTTTATAAAAAGTTATATCCATACGACCGTACGGTAGGGTGCAATGTAATTCTACGTATCTGCATCGGAAGTTACTTATGACTCCACCTTATATTTCAATCTATCTGCAATATGTTTATTACATCAGTCTAAGCATTTTTTCTTTGTACTCTCTGTGTTCTTAATTAATCTGCCTTGTGTATCATGCAACTTTGAGAATCATGCTAGTCATTCCCCTATCTTATTATTTAGTCTGAAGCTCAGGCATTTTATTAATATTGCGTATTTTTGCAGTTCCTGTTCTAGTCCATTGATCCTTCCAAACGATGGACTTCATCTTAACATTTGATGTGTCAGTTTTGGTACGCAATATATTCGATTCAGAAGTGAGAAGAGAATGCTTGAAGTAATGGCATAATGACAATGAAACACTGGTCGCATAGATTAAATGGATCAAGCTCCGTTTTTTTCTAAGATCACTTGTAAGATAGTCTTTACAGATTTGTCCTCAAGTGTATTGCGTATATTCGTTCACAGTACTCTCTTTGACATCCTTTCTGCCTACGGAGAGGTTAAATCATAATTTACCAAAATTGATTCTTCAGTTGCGCTGACCTTGTGTACCTAAAATAAGCCTTAACGTTTTTATTATACATTTTGTTATACATTAACTGCGAAGACCACATGCAGTCCTTCTGACCTTAACCATGAATGTATTGTTTTCACCCGTCTTACATTGGAATTGCACTAAGCCCAATTGGAATGTCCATAGCTTCCAGTTGGCGTACTATCGAAATCCAATTGGTATAATATCGGGTCCAGATTGCGTCAAACGGATTTTGCTAATACGCCAATTGCAATCTAGGAATATTCCGATTGGGATCTAGAAATATTCCAATTGGGATTCCGCAGTGTTCTAATTGGCTTTTTATATCTTGCCAATTGGTTTCCAGTAACGTCCCAATTAGAATCAAAGAATATCCCAATTGGGTGTCAACAATATTCCAATTGGTCCCGGCGCGGTTTCGACTGGATTTCATTCACATTCCACGCAGCGTGCCTTTAACTGAAGATGAAGGTATGCTTGATAACCTCCTCAAAGATTATTACAAAATTGTGCCCTTCGAACTCGGTCGAATATATTCTTGGGAGACGTTGAGCGTTGAACTCTTCCACAATTTCTCGAGTTATTGCACAGTAGTATTCTCTTGCATCATTGCGATAGAAATTTCCGCCCCACCTAATGTGATGGAAAGCAAAGCTAAAATGTTGAAATCTTGCGATTGTTCAGGTCGAAATCCCTTAAAAATTGAAGTTGACACCCTCCAACCGATACCTTACTATTGTATAAGAGAAGATCATCGCATATAAAATTTTCATATTTCCAGCAAAGATATAAATGTATGCGCATAATAAAGACATATCACGCGACGACTTAAAAACCGATTTTTCTATTTATAAGTTAGATATACGGTGCGTACATATAAATATATATATGTAGTATATATGTATATATGTACGTTTGACAATAGAGAACTTTTTCTTGTAGTTTCGGACCGCATGATCTGCAAATAGTTGAAAAGAAATAAAAATACGAACAAACTGCTGAATATGAGCGTCTATTTGAAGCATTTCATGAGGCATCTACGATAACATAGCCTTACGTACGCTTATTTCATTTCGTTGTCTATAATCCACGAGAATACTTTGACAGAAACAGCAATGACGCGCAATTAACTTTAGCACAAGAGCGTACAGAAAATCTAAAAAATAAAAAAAATATATATATAAAAAAGAAGAGAAAAATACAAAACAAAAATTCAAAAATAAAGATCATCAAAAAATGTACACAGAAGAAAATTCAAGAAAAAAACGGACAAGCCGTTGAAAATATTTTTGCTTAGGTTTTCTATGCATCGCGGCAAAACAAGTACATGTTGATGTTGGTCGACTTGTTAATTTGCCTTTCAATGTGCTATAGGATTTACTTTTAAAATGCGGTAGGCTTCTTGTCCTTTCAATTGCATAGCACATAATTTGAGAAGAGCTTGGCTGCTTATCCACGCAATTCTACTCCGTCTCAGCAAAGAAAAATTCCATTTTATTCAAGCACTTGCAGTTACAATATCGATAACAGTTGCTAATGGATTATAACTTGAATAAATGATTGCTTGAACATTTGCATATGCAGTCTCCATCGCAACTATTGACGAATTAAAAGGTTACAAGCAACTAAAGAACAAGGTTTTCGCCATAACCTCAAAAAAAAGGATAAAAATATCTATGAAAAGCAAGTACTTTCAGTAGTAGCTACAGTCCCGTACCCGCTTTACCTATCGGTTAATCTTTCTGTCGCGCCTATTGGCAAAATATATATTAACGGCCTTTCCTTGAAGTGCACTCTCAGAAATAAGCCGGAAAGTATTCCGTTTCTATTAGTTAGAATGACTGACTACTTACTTATGATCTGGTTAGAGGATTTTTGGAGTTCATGCAACTCGTTTTATGCCAGAGCATATTATTTATATTTTTGAAGAAAACGGAAGGGATCCGTTCGCAATCGCCAAAACTTCTTATACCAATCGAAGCGTCATAGCTTCGGAAAATCTAGGAAGATCATAAACGACTTTATTTGACTAATCAAAACCAATAAAATTAAATTTTGTTTTCCTTACCGCGCCCGTTGGTGTCGTTGTTACGACTCTGTCTTATATATAAAAGTTTAGCAGTAAAGTAAAGTATGGTAAGAGGTTATGAGTAGAAACTTTCGGATCAATAGTTGGTACGATTGATTAATTATTGAGATTTTCTCATTGACCTTGAATTCATTTAATCATTCGCTTTTTTCTCGCTACCAAATCAGAGTTCGCGAGTTCAAATCCCACGTGCACTGGCTCAGTCTTACAGCTTGGGCTCAGTCGTCTACAGGAACTTACCGATTGGGCACACACCCACAGGACAGCGACCACAAAGTTTCTATTTCTTTCCTCACTTCCTCCTCCGAACGTCGCAATCTCACATATATAGGCCACATCCCCTGAAGCAGTTGAAAAAAAAAAACCTATTTGAATTTTTCAACTGGTAACTCTTGTTCGAAGGAGCAGATCAGTTGAAGCTGGTAATAAACATAGTAGAAAGACAGTGCTAACTCGCAAAAGAGCAACAAGGTTCCAGTTTGTAAAACTTATTTTGTGAGAAAAATAAAAATTTTAGTCACATACCTACCAAACGTAGCGAAATAACTATAAATATGTACAAACACAGCAAACATTCATTTTCGTACAAATATTGCCTGGAAGGTCTTCCGCTAGTACGACTAATGTTTATAAAAATACAAGATCCAGTTTTATAGTTTCTAATACTCAAACTTGATTTATGTAAAAATGTTGCAGTTCACTTCATGAAATTTTGATAAGGAATACATTGTAAGTCCATTTCAAGTCCCCATTGTCCCGGATAGAAAAATGTACTTAAATGAAGCAATGCAGGCATTAGGTATTGAAACTTTCGACACAAACTGAATCTAATTTCGATTTGCTTTTCATGTTTTTTTGGTCTGCATTCGACATAAACTTAATGAACGAGTGATCTTGCCTAGCAGCACACAACAGCTATTTTTATAAAAGAAAACAAAAAAAACCAGACTTCTGTACACTGAAAAGAAAATTAAAAGAATTAAATTTAAAATTTTTCACATGATTTTAAGAAAATTTGGAAAATTTACACCACTTCGTTCTATCTCTCTATCTCTCTCTCTCTCTCTTTCTCTCTCTTTCTGTCTATTTCTCACCTTCTCTATATTCACAATGTTTTTATTCAGTATACTTATCTATCATCCAGCAGCACTTTGAAGACTGAAAGCTTAACCTGTAACAGTGCAGAGAAGGACATCGATCAGAAGTAACAGCAAAGCTCAAAATAAACAGCGCACACAATATTTTTATACCATTTGTAGTACAGGGGTATAATAAATGTATGCGGATGTGTGCAAGTGTGATGCGAAAAGAACTTGAGATACACCCGCGTTTTACTACACCAAGCTTGTCTGTCCGCCTCGTTTCCTTGTGTTCAATTTACATGACGTAATTTTTGAGAGCAAACGCTGGTGCTTGGATCGGACCACTTTTTCGACCACTCGCCATATAACGCCTAACAACTCCTTGTACTCGACAGATTTGAAATACTAATAAGCGAACAAAAGTTGATGTGATTATATTATAAAACAGTACAGTCTACTTCACCGAGATTCGAACCAGCGAATATCGACTCTGCAGTCGCGAGTCTTATCGTTCGCTTTTGCGCGCTAGCAGAGCACGAGTATCTAAACAATTATTTCTGCAAGTGTAAAATTACATGCGATTGCAGTGAATTAACATTTCAGGTATAAATACATACGTACACGTGAACATCCCTATATATCACATAATCCAACCGTAAACATTTGATAATAATAACAACGGGTTGTACCTTCATTAAAAATTTCTTAGAGACAACAAAAACAAAAATCTGTCTGTGTTGTGATATTTGCTTTCTTTGTTGCTTCTTTGGTTTTTCCTCTAAATTTCACAACAGCCGTGAGTGTCCATCAAATTTATTCACGTAAGGATGTGTTTTTTTTCTTCTTTCTTCGCTACGATATACTCATGTAATTAATTTTGTTGGTCTGCGACTATAGAATATCGAAAAAGAATCGGATTAATTATTATTTGCTCGCCATTCTAAAAAGCTTTCAAAGTTTTTAATTTGTGCAAGAAAATACAATTAAAAAAAATTGAAAAAAAAAAATCTAAATCACTTTCTATAAAAAGAAAAAGAAAATTAAATTCGCTTGTAAAGCTGATCGAAAAGTTTTTTTCCCTTGAACTTTGTCAGGGAAGAAGAAATGCTACATTTTCTACGAACACCTGATGATGGCTTCAGTTTTTCCTGCCGAAGGTAGTTTCTGCTCGCACTTTAGCCTGCCTATCTCCATTCAGTGTAACTATGAGAAAACCAACATTAGCGAAGACGACCTGGAACCTAGAACTATCTCATGAATTCCCTCTTTATCTCTCTCTCTCTGACACTAGTGTTTGTATAAATAAATAGTTGCTAAGCACTTTTTTTGTTTATTCTGTTTACAACGTGTGGCAAAGGAAATTTAAAGTCGTCCGAGCAAATTCAGGTGATATACAACGGATTTGAAAAAGACAAAGTCACAACCAAATGTAAGGATTGCCCGGCAAGAACAGAGAATATAGTAAGAGATTTCTATAAATTGTCGATAATGTGTGGGTAACGTGTCGGCCATTATGAGCATGCCTTAGTCTACGGTTTTTAATGTTTTTTCAAGCACTAGCGATATTTTCAGTCGGCTATTCGGCTATTAAACTCAAGACCTGGAGTCGGTTCATAGATGTCATAGATGTAATTTTCATTATTTCTTTACGTAAAGCCCGTTCTTTCTTTCCTTTTCATTTTGTGCATTCACATACATATAAGAAAACAAAAAAAACGTTTTTAATACCAATAAAAAAATAAAAAAATACCTGAATGAAACTTTAAATGAAAAGTCAATTGATTGCCTGTGAAATTATAACATGTGTACAACACATGTGTACACAAACATCTTTGAAAAGTAAACTCTTGGAAATATTTCATATACGTTCATCCACCCACGCAGTAAAACCGGTTCGCGATATATTGGAAGCACTCAAATGGGAAGGGCTAGCCCATTGCAGGTTGCTAACCAATCTCGTATTCTTCCAATGCCAACTTTGTCATGTTTGCATGAATAGGGCACATGCAAGGATGCTGAGCAGCGCTTGACCCTTTATCCAAATGTACGAAATGTTGGCCTTGAAGGAGCAACAGCTTTTTGCCTGCCATTGCATCCACAAATTGTGGGAGAGGTTGGGAAAATGTATAGCTGGCGATGGGCAATACTTCGAACAAAAAATATTTTTCATCATTTTCATACAATAAACAGCTACTTCCAGTAAAAAAAAAATCCGATTTCATATTTACACACTTACTATTTTCAAATACCAGAGTATTCGTACACTATGGGCTTTCTAACGATATTGTAAACACACATCGCAATTGGGGAGAACATCCACCTTTTGCGATAGTGTTTTCTTATGGCAATTCCATCAGGTCCCAAACAAAGTTTCGCTTAGCGTCGTCTCTAGATCGCAGAAATTGATGAAATTGCGAAACCCAACCCATTCTACGCGTACGTGAATGCAGCGGTAAGATTGTCGAACAAAAACTGTGGTCCGATAAAAAATCACAAAATCATGAAACATATCAGCTTTAGCAGAAACCTGATGCCTACCTTTGAGCTTTGCAAGGGATAAGCATTACTCATGCATGAAGGTAGAAAGAAAGGAAGTGTTGAGAAATATACTCGAGACAGTGGATATCCATAACTCGCTTAACAAAGCTAATAATTCTTTTCTATTTATTCGGAAAAAAAAAAAGAAAGAAAAACACTGGAATTCTGCTCCTAACACCCACTTCGATCTGTTTTAATTTTTTAATGAAGTCATAGAAGAATATAGACAATCTCAATAATCAATTATTTACACCCGTTTCCCCATAAATTTGTTGAAAAACATAAACGCATGACAACATAAATTAACCACAAAATGCTTTAAAGTGCATTAAACACTTTTTACGTGTAGATGTATGCTTTTAAGAAGTAGACAAAACGAAGAGCTCGAAGATTACAACAAAAAGTCCAACGTTACACACCATTAGTAAATCACCCATAAAAGACATAATTAACACTCTGCAAAATGTGTGTTAGAAGAATAACAATCTTCTCCGATGTAAGCACAGACACCTTAGCAAAACTCTACTATATATACACACACACATACTGAGAAACACAAAAAAAAAAAAAGAAAACGATTGAAAAGCAAAAACTTCCATATAACATTTATTTTACTGACTTAATGTCTGATCAATTGGCACATGTTCAATGGGCCACACAAAACTATGGGGGTAAAAAAAAAAAGAAAAATTTTTTATATTCCGTGACAGCACATATGGCTGATAATAATAAAAACATCTGCAAGAATAAGAAAACTGACCTTACCGAACCAAATCAATATAATAATTGGTTGAAGTCCGCAAACAACATCACAGCATAAGAAATCATAATCACAGAAGCAGGATACATACATACGCAAATACACTTAACCCTCGGTGTACGCAGTGCTTGCTCTTTGCAACCTCAATCCATTAAGCCAAGCAAACAACTCTTTGCGGCTAAAAGGAGGAATTGATCCCCCTCCCATCCCTCAATGGAACGTTGCTAATTCTAGAGATTAGCTTAAATCTTTCTTCATTGGTTGTTGTCAGGAGATTGTGTGAAAAGTGTGCTACGAACTCGTTGACGAAGAAAGGGTCGCTAATTTTTTGATAGAAATAAAAGTCTAAGCATTTTTTTTCTCGTTTCGTACGACCATCACTCAGGGAATATCCAATATATATGTAACGCGGTGATGATGAGAGAGAAACGGGGAAAGAGAAAGAGATAGAGAGTAGGATTGGCCGCAGCCTAGTGCTTATGTGCCCAATCGACACACGTTACGGGCCTTTATCAATTCAACGCGTCGACCCACTGCTACAAGCGAGTGTCCTGAGATTTTAACCCGCGAACACCAAGTTAATAATCGCGGCTTACTTGGTTGGAATAAGCCATTCTACAATGTTTGGAAGGGCCACCCGCCAGCAAGCCAGGCTTTTCCCTTTTTTTGCCGACTTTGTCGCCTTTTGCTCCCTCCTGCTTGGAAGCAAATGTCGGGGACTTTAAACAGTGAAAAGGCGAACAACTCAAAACGAAGAAAATATGTAAA
The DNA here is from genome assembly GCA_001077435.1 of Glossina morsitans morsitans. Lineage (NCBI taxonomy): Eukaryota > Metazoa > Arthropoda > Insecta > Diptera > Glossinidae > Glossina > Glossina morsitans. The sequence continues at coordinate 12,347 of CCAG010013207.1, read as the reverse complement.
GGACTTCAAGCCTTTTTCGCTTTCTCATATCATTATGAGAAGTGTAAATTCTGTGTCACTTGAAGTGCCTTTGTCCATATGTCCTTTTTTTTAAACTTAGTTAAACGCTTTCCATTCCCCCTATGAGTCAGTTGCCTATACTTTATCTGTGTTCCTATGTTCGACAATCCATTCGTTACTTCTGTCGCAGAAATTAAGTCGCACAAGAAAGGTGGAAATTTTAAACATGTTCGTAGGTCAAATTCAAAGATGTGAGGAAATGTCGCAAAAGTAATAGTTGATCAATTAAACAATAAGCAGACGAAAGGCAATAGAATGCTATCTGCAACGCCAGCGAACTGAAACTTTTCCACCGGCTTGCTTCTCTTTTCATAATTATTTTCATATCTTTGCCTAGAATGGTTTCTTGTAATACTTTGTAATAATTTCAGGTTAATACTGCCTTCGTACAGTTTTAATATCAACTTCTAATAATGTCTGCAACCGTATCGCTGATATTAATTGAGTTGACGATGTATTTTGTGAGCGGGACGAATATATTCGTTTCACAATATGGTATACAACAAAATAAGAATCTTGTTGTGTAAGAGTTTACTATATAACCCATATAAGTAAAAACTTGCTTATATAAGCTTTTCTTCTCATTGCACACGGTGTTATTAACCCGGTGCTATTCCCCGAGTCTTGTTAATTATGAGTTTTATTATACTATGACCTTTTACCTACGAGTTCCGTGTGTCAGACACTTCAACTTTCTGAATCTTTCGAAGAGCTTCTGTTCCTCGCAAATCGAATGATGGATGTATTCCACTGCGATATTGAACGCATGATGTGAAAATAAATTGTTATGAAAAACTCTTGTATTCTCGTTAAAGTGAAAGAATCTTCGGTATGGTTTTGGATGCTTAAGAATCAAATATTTTCTTTGAATATGTTTATGTTAGCGTGTTTGTTTGTTTTTGTTGTTCGTAGCGTCATAGTAGTAGTCAGAAAAGCAAAACAAAGCATTCGCATTGAGAAGAAATAGAAAAACCTCAATCTCTCTGTTTTGGGAATGAATCCAGAAAACTTATTGGCACAACTCCATGATCATAAATTATGCAATCTCATATCTGCGGGTCTGGCAGCCAAACTGGCATTAGGCCTAACACTCATTCTACACACAAACACAAATATTCATTCATGTATATATGTGTGCATGTATGTATTTGCTCAAAAAGAAATGGGGCGTGTTTTTCTTTTATTTTTTTATTTTTTGTTTATTATATAACAAGCATTTATGCAAAACTCTTCCACTCTGCTAGTACCGTTTAATAAAAAAAGCAAGTGCAAAAAAAGAAAGAAAAATCAAAAGACATGATAAGTAATTAATTATAAAATTTTCTCCATTTTTATTCTTAATTATTACGGAAAGGAAATATCATTTACTATGTATTTTGTGATATTTTCCTTACCACCCCTTTTGCTTATCAAAGATTATTGACACAATTTTCTTTTCGTTTGAATCTTCGTCGAACACATGTGCATTTAATTAGATTTAGAGGAAGGAGTTCAATGTTTTATTTACCTACAAAACTAAAAAATATAAATAAAACAAAAAAATTTCAGATCTGCGTCGACAAAACATTAGTAGATAGATCTCTTGGGCAAAAGTGTAGCGGTAGGAGGGCGAAGAGATAAATAAAAGACATTCATTCACACACTTTGTTCTTTTGCCAAAATTCAATAAGTTATCGTAGAAATAGATTTATATTACGTAACTGGTTTAATGGGTTCATTGGTTGATTTTGAAATGGTTTTTGTTGTCTTTTTTTTTTTGGTTTTTCATTTTGGGTCTTTGCTTAAAGAACGCTAAGCTGAATTGCAATGAAGAGAAATTGCATTCACCTCAGGTTAAATTGTTTTGTGTGCTCAACGTAGACGTTTAGAAAAGGAAAAATTTTTAACAAACTACGTCGTAAATTTCGTTCTCTCCATCACGCTACACACGATATGTGAATGCAATTAAAAAGAAATTGTACATTAATGAACAAACGAGGAATACGTCTTTAATTAACAATATTTGGAGGCATAACTTCAAGCGTTGACGCCAACATGTCGTAGTTCAGGTAATTGATCATTTTCAGTCTCGACATTAATCTGGTCATATGGACATATGGACATATTTCATATTAACGTTAGCACTCTAAAAAGGTGACATTAATTTAAATTTGGCCTGATTATGTATGTATTAGTCCGGATTCCAAAATCCTTGATGATTGAGCCTTAATTTATTCGAAAACAATAACACAGCCCCGAAGTATCTCTGAATATTTTGGTAAATACGTTTTTATCGAGTATGTAAATCTGAAATTGGAATTTTGCCATAGGTGGCCATAGTTACAGTCAAAAGGCATCATTGACGCTAAGTCCTTACAAACGTTTGGCAAAGATTTTGCAACTCGTAACAAGACAAGCTGCATCCAACAGCATAGTTTTATAATAGCGTTGAACTTGTCGCGTTTTCCGCAAAGTAAAAAGCATTCTCTGATTGTTTTCCGATGCAAAGTGAAGTTATTTTCGCATCGTTCCATTATTGGAGATGAAAAGTGAATTTATTTGGAAAAGCCCTGGCACAAAAAATCATTTACATTGACCGCAAAATTAAATAGCGAGTTGGGCCTGATGAAACCCTTTATACCAAATGCCGCTCACAACCGTTAAACGGTTTGAATGTTTCATTGTTCAAAAAATGACTTTATATTAAAAAAAAAAAAGAAACTTCATTACATGTCATCCGTCCATCGATTCGTATCGTAAAACCGGTTTGCGACAAGTTGGTTGGCATGCAACCGGAAAATGCTAGTTTTTGCAGCTTACTCACCAGGCTCGAGCCCTTCCGATAGTCATTTGTTTTCGTGAATAGGTGACGCACGTTTTGGTTCGTGCAAAGATATAAAAGAAACAATTTGCTGAATAGGTGAAAAGTGACAGATAGATGGTAAAAATGCATATCGGAATAAGTGGTTTATGTCGCTTTCATACAATTTCCCTACAAAAATTCCCATTTATGATTTACTTACTTCGAAAACTTGCTCGTACAAGAAAAATCCTAATAAAATGAATGCCAGCAATGCCACTCATCAACTCAAGTGCCGTGACAATTTGCTGTGTTATGTGACGTCAAGTTAAAAGTAAATGCCAAAGCATTCAATAAATTCAATAAATGTGTATTTTGTATACAAAAAGCGATGGATAGGACGAAGTACCCATGACATTAGTTTTGAAGTATTTTCAATGGATTTTCTTGGACGACTGAAGATTAATAGGCTGGAACTCGATTTGGATGTTTTTAAACATTCAGCATTGCACACACGCACACCCATTCAAAAGATAGTTCAATAATTAATGGCTTAATAGTTCTATGATATAGTTCTGATGGGAGTCCGGCTGACGCATGCTCTTCTAAATAACAAAAATTTTAAATGAAATAAATTACACTGGAATTTGCATAATTAATAAATTTTTCATTTCAATGACTTTCTGTTCTATTCCATCATTTTTTCTTTTTTATTTGCAGCCTTTTACCGCAAACCACAAACCAAGCCAATCCAAGCAATTCGGAAATTGAAGATTAAAAGCAAAATACCGAGTTGCTATTGAAAGCGCATATATAACATCGGAGTGCTAGGAGCACGTTAATGATTTCTACCAATTATCAAGAGTTTTGCTATTGTGGTTTAGCTTTTATATACATAACCAAGGATACGCAAAAGCACCAATCGTCACAAGTCCTCAAATGCACGCATACACGTGCAATCGCAACACACATGCTTATATAGTTATGAAGAGAATAAATAAGCTCCTACACATTGGACTGACCAACCAATCGGAGAAGAGCTGTTGAAAACTCTCAAACTACCACCGGAAATGCAATTCACTGAACAAACTTTGCATGTAAGTAAAATCTACATAACTACGTGGTATGAAAGAGTGAAATGGTAAATATAGATAACGGAAAGAGAGAGGGTATATTAAATAGAAAAGCTCATACGCCTAGTTGTGTTGGATATTTACAAAGAAGAAAAAAGAGGAAGAGTTTGTCATTGCATTGCATTTCGGGTTTCTTGAGGAAAAAAGTGAAAAATAAAGGAATATTTTACACATTTTTCCTATTGGCGCAAAAGCATCATAAAGGATTTCAACCAATCGCAAAGGCTCGAGGAAAAGAAAAACGAAAATCCTTAGCTGCTTTTGCGGCTCTACGCGATAATGAATACAAGATGAAGAAGTACTTTTGTGTATACTTTGTGACAAAATGCCAAATCATTTTGCCAAAATTATATTACTTGACTTAAATTCTGTTTTGGTTTTTTTTTTATTTTAATTTAATTGAAATGCATTTTTTGGCTTGGAATGCAAAGAACAACACCATTGGAAGAATAAGTAATAAATCAACAAACAAAGGCTTAATTTACATTTTAAGTACTTGTAATAAAATTTAAAAAAAAAATGTAAATACAAAAAAAAGACATTTACTTAAGCATTATTTATGTCATGATTTCGAAACAATCTTCCACAAGGTTCATAAATCTCATATGTAAATATAAATAAAATATTATATATATATATATATATAAAAATATTGCACTTAATGAAAAAACAAAAATAATAAACTTTGCAGTTCTAGTATCCTTCTTGCTTAGGATTAACAACGACATCTTAACATCTTAAGCTATGGCTATTATCTCTTAATATTTTATTAAATAAAAAAGTAGAGATTTTTTTAAAAACAATGTATTTTAACAGAGCATATAAATACAATAAATACTTAATACTTAATTATTAGAAATTATTTATTATTCATAAATATAAAAATTATTAACATAATAAAATATATAAAAAATAAAATCATAATATAAATATTATTAAATCTCAATATTTGAAAATGTGTAAAAGCAGCAACAAATTTAATAAAGTTTTCTTTAGCTGACCAGCGGAACCAAAAAAAAAGTGTTTTCTTATTCAGCGCGTCAAAGGGGAACTGAAAGTAGCAATGGAAAAAAAATATTATTAAATATCTTTTGTGTGTTAGCGAACACTTTAGTTTTCTCACATTTTCCATGATGTCGTTAAAGTCATTAAATGAAAAATACTGTTTCACTTTATTTAATATGAACTTGCACTGCACATGTTGTGTCAAATGTTGGAAATACGTGAATTCCAAAGAAAAAGTTTCCGTAGAGTAGTTGTTCGCCATACTGGGAAGCGGGACAGCGTCGAGGCCGAGCTCAAACGCTTACGCAATAAAACAGGCTCACCAATTACAGGAACATCAAAACTCTACGGATATTGAGGTTTTGTTGAATTTCGAAATAGCAGCGTATGGTAAATTTTTTTGCGGTAACGAGTTAAGCCTAAATATATCCACTTCCTCAGGTGGTGCCCCAATCAGCTCTACGAGCCAACCTTTACATTCCTTGCTCGGTACACCATCTCGTGAAATACCAATGCGAAAGACTTTCATCGCCACTGAGGCATTGAAACGCAAATGGACCGTTCTAGACGAGTCGGAAGATATTACAACTAGTAGCGCTAAGAGGAAGTATTGATATTGTGATCGAAAAAATCACCCATTGTAATAATTTCCAATTTATCTACAATAGCCCCTTTGCATTTCAATGCAAATGAAACAGTAAAAGCACCTCGTATTGGTACAATAACGAAGGAGGCAACTGCGGCCATAGAACTAGTCTCAAAGGTAACATACTGCGTTATATACCTCGTCATTGTACTCCCCTTCGTAGTCGAAGCATCTCCAACAACTCCGCTTTAGATGGTAAAAGGAATGAACATTTGTACCATCAAAATATATACTCTTTCGATGATTCTTTAAAGTTCAAAATTTTCCTACATGTTTTCTTCTTCTGCTGCTGCAACAATTCAACGAATCAACGAGAGAAAGTTCGCCCTATTGTGTAAAAAAGCTTCGACGCAAATCTTAATAAAGTAATTGGATTGAAGAAGAAAAACAAGAAGAAGGATTCCAATCCTTCCTTGATCGGACTGCGTTGATGAACCAACTGTACGTAGACATTTTCAGTTTTAAATTCAAATTAAGTATCTACTTATCAGCATATTTCACAAATGGCAGAAGAATTAAGATTTATTGAGCACTTTCTTACAACTCAAAATAAAAAAATTTAGAAAAAGGCTTTCAGTTCTCTTGTCTTTTTGTTTTTTTTAAGTAAACAATATTTAAAAAAAAAGATTGGTTACTCTGTCCTATTTATATTTTTCTATGTAGCCCAACAGTCTTAAATAACAATAAAGCCGGAAGCCTTAGATAATAGTGCTTTAAGACTTTAGTCTTGGAAGTTATTCTCTGGCTAAATTTATAATAATAATAATAATAAATTGGGAAATTTGTCGGCCTTTTTTATTAAAGCAGACATAAACATTTCGATTTTGCATAATCTTCATGCAAGGACTTGCCCCGATCGAGCTATTTATGCATTGATAACCTAAAAAAAAAAAGGCAAGAAGACATAGCACGTGTGTAGCATATATAAGTATTTTTATTGATGAGTTTTTCAGGCTTTATTGAGTTTCTCCTGTAACGTTATTTTCTTGCATTACCTGGTATTACTACTGAAATCACCTGTCGTTGGACAAAAAAACCCTTTTAATTGACAGAGAACCACTTCGCAGTCAATGTGTTGACGATCCCCAGTATATATCTTCGTTTTCCAATGTTTCCCCCTAATACCAGTGAAAAAATAACACATTTTCAACTTCAAATTTTCTCTATAACTATTAATAAGATATTTCTTAATGCTTCAAATTTTTATTGCATTCGCAACGCGAACATTTTATCGTTGGGATAAGAAGAAGAAAAAGAATAGCGCATTCTACACAATATAACAGACCCGTCATCAGTGCCTTTGTATTTTTTTTTTCTTTTGTGAGTTATGTGACTTAAGAACTTTGCTTTATTATAAACACCGCCGAGAATTTTGTATTTTATTTTCAGTAAAATTAACATCAGTGGCAGAAAAATGCAGTTTCTTTCCTTACAGCTGGCAACACCTTTACTAACACTGTATTTTAACGCAACAGCTGTTCGCCTTGTCTACATATGAAAACAATTTGCAAATTAAATTTCAAAACAATTCTAAGCCGCTTTGTTAAGCAAGCAAAACCAAAAGAATATATTATTTCTAAATTAGTTTTACATGTAAAACCGCTTTTGCTTTAACTAAAAATGTCGCAACGTTTGAAGTGTCCTCAAAGTATTAAAAGTTTGCCGATTAATTTAAAGCGCCAAAAGCAAAGAGAGCAGAGGAAACTTAATAATGGTGTTGGAAAAAATCGAAAAAAAAATCAAAAGAAACTACGAAAGAAAGGCATATTGAAAAACGAAGATTTTGAATGGCAAGAATTGCAAGCACTTATAAGTGCCACCGAATCGGAATTGAAAACTATACTAGAAAATGAACCCGTGCTGGCAGACATACCTTATGATATTTCACCGGAAGAATTGGAAGGACAGGTAAAAAGTTCGTAGTCTTGTCTTTGAGAGCTCGAAATTTTCAAGATAGTATTAAGGTACTCATTGATTGTAAAGTGTGGATAACGTTTTGGAAAAACTGAAATTTCTAATTTGGGGCCAAGTGTACTCAGCCATAAGTCTCCTTATCACTCTGGGGAGAGCATATGCCACCAGTCATAACAAGCGTTGATTTTAACGCTCCTGAATAACCCTTTTTCTTTTTGATGGAAATATAAACTCTAACTAAAATCACTTAGATCCCTTATAAATATGAACATGATTTACTTTGCTACATTTATGATAAATAACAAGTGCATAGCACTTCTTTTGGTCATTAAATATATTAAAACGAAATGGTTTATTGATACTGTACTATATGTTTGTTCCTATATGTTTTCCATTACAAAAGCATAATACATTCATTTAATTTAATTATATGAAAAGGCATTCGTTCATATAGAGGGAGCAAATAATGTAAACAACAGACGGACAATTGTTTTAATGTTTTATTTATTAAGCTCACTGCTAAAGATCTGTGCGTGTAATTATTTTGTTTATATCATTTGTTTATATATGTAGATTGCGTTAGCCAAAGGCTCTGGTATGACTATTTATATTCAACGTGATGGCTTGTCTACATTGACTATTGTGGTAAGTTGCGAAATTTAAATTTGTTTTGATTTTCGGAAAATACTAAACTGGCGATATATGTTCAAAATAATAGTCAGATTAATTATATCTGAATGCAGACATTTCTAACCGTTGGAATATGACTTCCAAGGAAGACGTGGACTTTTGCTTCTTTTTAATAATTTCACTTTCGTTATTTGAAACGAAAATTAGTTTTTTAAATGCTAAAATGATGGCTAAAAAACCAAGTTCCCTCAGAGCTCTTGCCCAGCTCTCTTTTCGATATCTTGATATCTACAGCTTTGATGAAAATATTTCAGTTTTAAGATATTTTTCCTCCCGGGGAAGCTTAATAGAAAAACAGAAGTGGGAAACATCTAACTAAGGGTAATACTTGACCAAATTTGCAGCCATTTACAAAAATCTTGTTGAGCTTATAAAGATTTCGAAACCTCATAAGCGAAATAAGAACGAAATGAGAATTTTTGTTTATTGTGAAGGTAATAAATTTTAAAATCCTAAAACGGGCAATGAATTTCCATGAATCCACGTAGTAATTACGGAAATTTTTTTGTTTTCTACGCGAAATCAAAACAGCATACTCATAATTATGATGCTGCTGAAAGACCACATGTTTATGCTTTTTGGAGAATATGTGAATTTTGCCGATGTGATTATAACAACCAAATTTTGCAACGACCCTAGATTCCATAAAAACTCGTGTCGCCTACATTCCACTTAGAACTCTGTAACAATTTAGTGTTTGTTTGGAAAAATACTACACTATGGGAACAAATAAATAAATTAGAACATAATTACTTCGTGCATTAATTGGTTATAAAGCCAAATTAGATGTGCTGCTATATAAATTAATTGAATTGAAAAGTTATAAGAAGGGTTTGGAAACAATGAAGTAAATTGCAAATTCACAATTAATTACTTTAGTTTTCTACAAATTTGTAAAATAGAGAACAGATGGACTAACATTGCATTATCGCATTTCGCATTTTTGGTCACACTATTGTTTTTTTAATTCAAGTTTCTTATCTACGGCCCAATCAAGAGCCAACTCTAAATTTTTTTTTTACACGAATAATTTACGATATTTTTGTGAGACTTCAGAGATTTCTTAACATATATTATCTTTCGACCAGCAAGAGATTTCTTGATTAATATAACGGTATTGATCCATTTTTGCATGTTAAGCGAATTATCAAAACCTCACGCTGGCTTCTAATATATTAAAGCGCTTTAATAAATTACGTTTTAAAGTGATCAACCAACAATAGCTAAAAATGCTGAAACGTACTCAGACAATAGCACCAAAAGGAATAACGAAGGATGTGCACTGTAAGAAGGCAATCTGCTGTGTTTGGTGGAACAGCAGCACAATCATCCACTGGGAACCTTGAATCCTTTGCCCGTAGAATCGACCGCCTTCGAAGGAAATGGAAATCAGTTATTGAAGTAGATGGTGACTACACTCCGGATTAATCATTTGAAAATGTTATCCCCAAATTTTTAAGTTTCCCTTTTCATAACAAAAGCCATTAAACATCGAAAACCGTCCTACAATCTTTCCTGAAATGACTTTTTAAAATAAGGGGGTATATGATGGAGTGGTCGAAAGACTGGTCCGATTCAAATCATTTTCAATAGATTTCATCGTTGGGGCAGCCCGTGTCTATATGCAACATTCCATCAAATTGACCTCAAAAATTGATTGAACAAAAAAAACAAGACGGACAGAGTAGCGTTGATCGGTATAATGGTGGATGGACGGTGGGTCTATCTCAAGGCTTACATCCGCACAAACTTAATTTACCCGCAAGTACCACAATTGGTAAAGAGTATTAAAACGATGTGTTATTTCTTAAACAGAAATATGTGTTCCTTCGTTTTAATCTAAATATTTGCTTATCAGGATTTACACAAAAAAAAAAAAAAAAGTTGTATTCACAAAATATTGAAAACGTGAAATTGCTTTTAAATATAAACGATAATCTATAGTAATAATAAAAGCGCTGTAGCTCTTCACTGTCAGCTTTCTCTTAGATGATATTTGTTATGTTTAATGACAGAGTAAAAATAGAAAAAATTCCGCTTAGCAGCATTGCTTTGCAATTATAAAAGCGAGAGAAAAGTTGATAAAAGAAAAACTTTTTCTACAAACTAAAAACTTTCTACGTCACAGCACAGAGCCTAAGATCACACTTTTACTTGATTTCGTGATTATCTCAACATTCTAAACTACAAAGCATAACCGTGCTACGCAACTGTTGTTGTTAATTGATATCCAAAGAAGAATCTGTTTGGAAACAGACATCCAACGGCCTTATCATCACGGACGTTAAAGAGTGAGATAAGAAAATTGTGTTAGCTTCGGGATATGAAACGAGTCTTGATAAGCAAGTCTTCACTTTCTTAGACGATTTCTTCTTCTTTAAATTAAGTGGCTAACAACTTCGTCTGTCAACAGGCTTTGAGGTGACTATAAATATTTGTGCCGTTTTTTTTTTTTTAATTTATTTTATTTCAATATAAAACTTTTCCTCCTTTTGCGGTCATCATTGTTGGATTAAATTCTACGTGCACTTCGTCTTTGCCCTAAGTTTTGGAATTATACTTGCTCTACGTTGTAAGTTGCTGTTTTTCTCCCCTATTTTATCACTAGGAGCTGAGCGCGTCTATGTTCAAATTTGATATCGAGCCATCGACAGGAATATATTAGTCCAAGCGGTCTTCAGCCTTGTGACAAGTGTTTCCAGCAAACGATCGAATTAAATAGAGCTTAGGCTCATCAAAGATAATTATAGCTTACGTGATCTCTTAAATATTTTATTTTTCTGTTTCAAATGAAAGCGTAAACTTAATATACTAAAATGTTTGAGCGGGAGCATAAGAATTACACTAATTATCGGAAATTCGTAAGCATTTTTTTTTCTTATACCTACCGTCGAAGAAGGGGGGTATAACACTTGTCATTCCCTATGTCCCTACCTCTGCTTATCTGCGATTTGAATTTTCAGTCGCGAAATGGAAATAAAATATATATATGTATATATTTGTATAGGCACGCTTACAAACATATATATGTAGTTTGTAAGTTTGTCTCTGTATATTATATAAACCACTTTATTTACCCATTCCTAGCATGTATTGAAAAGCAATTAAATATTGTCTTCATACATATATATACATATAATTATATAGACAATAAAATATACGATGTAATTATCACAGTTTGTTGGACACTTGCCTTAGCGTATAGTAGTAAATAAAGACATAAAAGACAAATTTTGAGTCGAATACGACTTCTAAACATTCATGTGATATTTTGCTGCTATTTGAACTCGTTTTTCTATCTATTAGCGAATTGTAATCGTTAGTACCATTTTGGCACTTAAGGACGTACTTTATTTCATTGGTAGTTTGGGATGGGAATTACAAAATTCAATTCAAATCAAGAATAATTTCCCTCCTATCTATCCGGCACAAAACTATCTTATATTAGATTCGTGCTATCAATTTGTGACAGCCAGAACCACATGACAAAGATGATATAAAAACCCTTTGCCGAATCCATCTGCTCACGTATTTTCCCATTGAGAGAACTGCAAGCGCACGTTTTGTTGACCGTCAGAAATCCAGATTTGAAAATAGGAAAAGTTCGTCCGCCGCCACGCATCAAGTGGACTTCCATCTGAGATTTTTTCTAACCTCTTCACAGAAATTTCGAAAACTTCAATTGGCTTACAAACGGGTTATATTAAACGGAAAACTATAATTTATGGCTTAGGTGAGATTTTTATGTAAAAACCCGATAACTCGCATCTTAAACACTTCCGAGTATCATTTGTTCTTGATAAACAAATTGACTAAAAGTGGTATATAGAAGATTCTCTAGTGCTGCGCCCGTGGCTTGAGATGGTGTAGACTAAAGATAGGTCCTAACGTGATTATTAAATAAAATTAAATATTTTTTTGACAATTAATTTGTGGTCAAGCATTCAGAAATCTTTGGCATTAAGAGTACGTGCGAGCACAGAGAGAGAGTACGATCAGCATGATTTCACTAAAGAAATTTTCAAATATCATTGCAAAGCCGCTTTTACTGTCAATTGAATAGAAAAAGGAACAAAAAAAAAAAAAGAGAAACAACTTGATAATCTCTCTTATCTCTTCC
>CCAG010013204.1:0-32608 GCA_001077435.1 Glossina morsitans morsitans | reverse complement strand
GTTTAAATCGTCTTTAGCGCTCAGTTTAAATGGTTGTTTATTAAAAATTGTTTCTTTAAAGAAATTTTTAATCACACTTTGAAAATATAACAACAATTTAGCACGCATTACGTGTCAGTTAGAGTGTATTGTCCTGCTCAAGAGTTGATTATGCATGATGTGATGGCGATGTTAATAAACTGTTAAAAGATTTCATTGACCACCAAGGTTTTGGTTTTCTTTTACATAACTAAATGCTAACAGCATGTGAATAAAAAAAAAAAAAAAATTTTAATATCATCGACTTTAGATCATTAACATGAGAATCAAATTCAAATCTTGCCGCGAAACTTATTGCCTCGACAAGTGAAGTCATCATGAAGGGAAGTTGGACATCTTGGCTGCTTAGTCCAAGGCTTACGGGAGATTTCTAAGACTAAACCTTTAGAGCTTGTAATTTTTATTTATTTATTTTCATTCTTGACATGCAGGAACTCAACTAATAACAAATGACAGTCGAGTTCAAATGCCTCTTAAGATAAATCTTAAATTAATTATTATTAAAAACTAGTATAAGTATAATAAGACAAATCAGAAGGAAAAGACGGAAAGGGAAGTACACAATTAGCACCCACAACTGGTACGGGACCAAATTACAAATGAACCCTTAAGTCCTCACAAACATGCAGAAGCTTGGCAACCAAAATAGATAGCAACAATTCATTTTCGAATCGGAAAGAGTTTTTAGGGATAAAGCTGGTTTAAATACGACATAGGCAGATCACGTGTGTTTTTCTATTTTTTTTTTTTTTTTTTTTTTTTTTTTTTTTTTTTTTTTAAATGATAGACGTCATTTAGGTTCTTGCAAACAACTCTGAGCGGCTTAAACAACTCGTAATTGTATTTACATTGGCTAAGCCTAACCAAGTTAAAGTGCCTAGAGAAGCGGTTAGGAACATTGAAACTTATTTCGCCAAGTAATGACGGCGAGTCAATAGCACCGTTTATTACTTTGATAACGAAGGAGACTCCAAGAACAAATCTACGTTTCTCAAGAGACGGTAAGGACAACAGAAGCAACCTATTTTCATAGGGGGGAAGAGAGGCGAGTGGATCCCAACCCAAATTCCTCAGGGCAAAAAGCAAGAATTGCTTTTGTATAGATTCAATTGAATCTACATAGGACCTATATGAAGGAGACCACAGAACAGAAGTATACTCCAGTATAGGTCTAACCAAACACATGTACAGCCTTTTAGTAATATATGGATCATCAAGCTCTTTGGACCACCTCTTTATGAAACCAAGCGCGGACCTAGCTTTGCTTAACGAGAATTCGACATGCAAATTAAAGCGTAACTTATGGTCAAAGAGAACACCTAAGTCAGTGAACGACTCGACATCCTCCAACTTGTGTGAATCTATGAAATAGTGGGTAATGAATGACTTCCTTCTAGAGAAAGAAAGCTTCTTACATTTATTTAGGTTTAGTGTCATATAATTTGACGAGCACCATGCCGCCAATTTATTTAGGTCAGTTTGAAGCTGATGTGATTGCGATTCTAAAGAAAAAGAAGAAAACAGCTTCACATCATCAGCATACATTAAGATCTGGCTAGATATAATCACCGAAGGCCAGTATGTATAGATTAAATAAAATGGGTCCTAAGTGACTACCTTGAGGTACACCTGACGTAACAGGGAATTCATTTGAGGTGGTGAAGTTAAACAAAACCCTGAATGATCTATTATGCAGATAAGGGTTTATCCATTTAACTAAGTGTTATTCTCTTGAAAATACCTTCGATATAAGTATCGAATAAAAAGGGTTGGAGAGTAGAACGCGATAAAGTGTGTTAGTTATAATTTAATTATGGTATTTTTGGACATTAAAATCTTAAGTGGACCAAGTGCTTATGTGGTGGGTAGAAAGTGCGAAGAAAGGGGAAAACTATTTGACGCTATCGGTATCCATTAGTACTACCAGACTCTTATGTGGCTGTTGTTATGAATTTCCGTTTGAGTAGCTTAGAAGTCGGTCTCTGTGATGATAGGAATTTCGGTGAAACTTTTGATTGTCGTACAGTAACACAACATGAAAAGAATAGCGTTTTAGTTTTAAGGTTTTTGGATGTCAGAGCGGGACTTCAGTAGAGTCCAGGCTCCAAACGATTGTAGTAAGAACAAAACAACTTCATATATAAACATACACATATACATACATACATAATATATTTTCATTCTAAATGTGGCCATTTTCATGTTTCTCTTCCGACCTAGCAGTGGTGGGTTCAAGGTTTCAGTTGCTGCAGCATTTCGAAGCTGTACCACATGAAGAGTCATTGAAGGCGGAAGAAACAAATTTGACCGCAGTAACTGGAGAAAGTGTAGTCATTGGCACGCATTGAAACGAAATTTAAAAATTAATTTATTAGAACAACAGAGAGAAGAACGTGTGACTTCCAGAAGGAGAAAATGCTAAACCGCAGGACGCCAAGGTCGACCAGGTGGGTGTGCGAGATTCGGCCCCCGCCGAATATAACTTTCTTCCTTGTTTTCGATTAAGACCGAGCATACTTTTAATCCACTATACATGGAAAGTTCACTGTAAGAGCCTCACACGAGGTATTGAACGCGTTAAACGAAGCATTACTACACGTTATTGCATATTTGCTCACACAGTTTTTATTAATTATTAGAAACTTCATCGCTAAAATAATTCTTTCGTATTCTGCTAAAAAAATTGTATCGCATTCTCATCATTAGTTAGAATCGTTTAAAGTAAAATTTCTTTTCTACGCATGACACAGATGTTGGTCATTGGGGCGAACAAAGTGAGTGAGAGTTCTGATCCATGCGGAAAGAAAGAAGTGTTTCAAATTTTACAAAGAACCTTCTCCAACTGAAAACCAATAACTTAACATTCAAATTCTTGAATCGGACGAGAAAAAAAAAACTACACACGTAGAAGAAGCATTTGAAAATAAATTATGCCTCATAAATATATTAGAAATTGTCTGAGATTTATGAAGAAACGATTAAAGAAAGTGCAACCAATACTATACTACCCACACACACAGACACTCATGGGCTTGTGTGTATATAAGCAATACACTAAAGTGAAGAGAGAGAAACTGAAAATGGTTGGATGATTAAGAAAATCGTGTCAGTTAACAAACACATCGAATTTCTAATGCGATTTACACATAAGAAGCAAAACGATAAACGCGAATGCGTTAATGTAGAGGTGTGGATATGTGCAGCATATTTAATTATTGATTAGCAAAAGAAAACCAAGGTCCACAACTGAAAAGAGTACTCAACTACTCAACTCCACGTATATATAAGCAAATGATTAAAATTAATTAAGCAACACAACGGTTGCACTGCCAGCTTGGAGACTTATCAGTATCTCCTAAGCTAAGAGAGTTGGATGGATGGATGCTAAAGATGCCAAGCACGCCAATAGTTTCCATATCAATGATTTAGCTAAGCATTGTATTAAATTTTATAAAAGCCAGTTGCTCGCAATAATTTCACTGCAGTTGCATTTAGAAACGTTTACAAGAGTCAGTACAGCAGTGCTGATCTGAGATCTGAAGGCTTCGAAGCGTGGAAGGTGGAAAAAGTGAAAAATTTCATAATAACAAAACATATATAAAATTATTGCACTAAAATGTTCAACACTACCATCAACTTGAAATGTTTACTGTTGTTGTTTTGCTTTGTGTTAAATAACTTGCAAGCGGTTCATAGTTTACAAAGAAGGCATAAAGGCGTCTTCCCTTCGCTGCCACCATCGCCACCGTTAACGGTTGAACATAGGGCGCGATCAATAGCAAAATCATCTTGGCCCGGTCCCGAACTTCGTATAATACGCAAAGTTTACAACGATTGTCACAATAGGAACAATTTCATGGATTGTTTAAAACAAAAGGCCTTAAATGGTTTGACAAGAGCCATTAATCTAGACTCGATCAGAATTATGGATGGAGTCATTTTAGAAAAACAAAATGACACTGAAAAGCAGAGCATCATTCCAGTCCTAACCGATGCCAGGTCATTTAATAGTCTGGCGCCTATAGATCAAGCTTTGATGTCAAAGCTGGATAAACTCGCGCGGACCCATTCGCTCAAAGTGGATATGAGCGTGGGCCGAGAGCACGACGACGAAGGCGGCGACGACAAAAAGGAGAAGGACAAAAGTACTGGAGTGAAATACGTAATAGCCGCCCTGCTCACTGCCATGGGCATTGCAGGACCGATTGGTCTTAAAGCTTTGGCAGCTATAGCCGGTAAGGCGCTGGTTATTAGTAAAGTCGCTCTAACCATAGCCAGTATAATTGCTTTGAAAAAACTCTTCTCCCACGATCACCACGAAGAGACCAGTGTTCAAGTTCATGCCGGAGATCACAATCGGTAAGCGGGCAGCCTTGTTTCTCTGTGGCTTCTCTTTTGTAAAATTCATAACTTTTGCTTCTGTTTTTCACAGACGCAGTACCTATGTTATCCGCCCCTTGCAGAAAACTAATTCCCCGAATATTGGCATGACTGACGCTCACTATGCCGATCCATATCGTTACTATTACGAATATCATTAATTAGTTTATTTTCTTCTTTATATATCTTGTATGTATGTATGTATGTATTTATGTATGTATGCTTTTATATATAGATGTATATAAGTTAATTGTGTCCTTCTTATATACAAAATCACACATAAACAGCTAATTGACCAAAGATAACTTTAACTACATTTTGAGAGCGTTAGTGACAAAAGAATGCTTTGAGAAAAGCATTCTCGAGTTAAATCCTCCAAACATTCCCTGTCAAATCGTAAAAGGAAGCCTTCTCCAACTTTTGAAGAGAAAAGTCCACCATATTGTTTCATTCTTGACAACTGCGTCTAGGTGAATGGTTTTGGGGCCTTAGTCATCAAAGGAAAGTTTTCAAGGGAAGAAGCAGAGGGAAACTGGGCTAACTAGTTCGTAGCTGCTTGACAAGGAATAATGGCAGGACATTAAGAACAGCAAGTGTTTCTCACTCATCTCGCCTTTTTGTCCTTTAGGTTAATTACGATTTTAGTTATAACCAGTTCATGCGAAGGGATCTCGAACGCAGAGGGCATGTTAACACATTTATAGCGATCTGTCACCTCCGCTCTATGATATAAAGAATTTGTAACTTTTCGAAACGGGAAATTTTCCTTAGCTAACGTATGATGGGTTTTCACCCAGGAGAGCTCACAAAATACATACATGCTTAGTCTGAGATTACGTCTCCATTTATGCATGCAGTCAAAACTCTCCCAAAGAAAGCATAAAATTCCTAGCACATGCATGCTTACACTAAGCCTAACGACAAACATACACGATCAAATTTAGAAGTGATTGTGATCTATCCACAATTATCTGAAAAATATCTGAGAAATCATTTTAAATAATAACATGTAGACGTCGATCGATCTAAATTGTGACAAGCATACTATCAGGGCAATCTTAAAGTTAAGTACGATTAAGTTTATTTTATATGCGTTTGAATATAGGCACGAAAATTTTTTCGCCTTTCAAGTTTACTTGAGATAAGATTATCAATTAAACATTTTAATATTTTTCCGCCTTTTTTCAAATACCGAGAATTATTAGTTTTTTTAAGATTAGATTTGAACAATCTGAAGTTAATATGAAATGTTAAATAAATACAAATATATACTAATAGAACTTGTATTCGGAAAGTAAGAATTCCGCATCAAATAATATAACACAGTGACAATAAAATTTTGTAAACCTATAACCGATCAAAAGGAGCGAACATGTTAAGGTTTTCATTTCGAGCAAGATATTTCGTCATATACGCAAATGCTGCTCTCTAGTGGCCATTTGGAGAAATACTCCATTTAGCCTTTAAATTGAGAACAAGAAAACGGAACTCTTCTCGTAGGGTTGCATTCATAACAACGCAAAAATTAGTATCAAAAACTTTGGTTAAAGGTATTAATAAAATGTGTGTGTGCATATGTATAAATTTGCATGAACGTTTTTTGGTTCTGAACGTGTAACAACGCAGAAACAACAAAGCAAAAACTGCAAATATAAACAATAGTAATAAATGGCTTGCAGCATAAGTACAGAAGGCATAAACTTTTTTATTCTACAGAATCTGTTCCATCATCCCGTTAGCATATAGGGTTTTCGTTGATTGTTTTGAAATTTATCGACTTTTCCTGCTCTATCTGTAGAAATTAGTTTACCATCTCTATTATCTTAAGTGTCTGCTCAAATGTCAAGTTTTTTGTTTACGTACATTCTTTCTTTATATTATCTCTAAACACTTAATTAGAATAATGGGGCTTCCGCAGCAAGAATATCAAAATCCAGGAGCTGTGCAGTTTGGCAATTTCATTAACTATTATCAATTCAATTCGGCCGAGCAACGTCTTGACTTACTATCCAAAGAGCATTGGGTTTTAGAAAAAGCCTCTGAGGACTCACCATATTTAGTGCTCGATGTTGGCTGTAATTCCGGTGTTTTTACACAACTGCTACAAAAATTCCTTACACAAGTAATCCTTTCTAGGAATATAAAAATATATGCTGTGGACTTGGATCCTGAGCTAATAAAACGAGCGCAAGCCGACAATAACTGTGATAATATTGAGTTCGCCTGTTTGGATGTTATGGCTGCAGAGGATTTTACGAAAATACTAAAATATTTGAATAAATACAAGCGTACAAAATATGATGCTGTTTGCTGCTTTTCTGTCACTATGTGGATTCATCTCAATCACGACGATACAGGTCTACAAGGGTTTCTGACAAAACTAAGTTCGCTAAGTGAACTGCTGGTGGTGGAACCCCAACCTTGGAGATGTTATCAGACAGCCGAGAGACGGATGAAAAGAGTGAATAAAAGTTTCCCTTTATTTTTAAAATTGAAATGGCGTTCAAACGTCGTGGAGGAAATTGAAAAGTATTTAATAAATATCTTACAGCGTACTAAAGTATACGAATCGCAGCCTACTAAGTGGAAAAGAAAAATTTGTTTCTATAAATAAAAGCAACGCTTCGATTCTGTGAGAAACTGAAGTCAATATTAAGTTAGTTAAGTTAGTGTGAACAATTTGCATTTAACAACATGTTTTAACAAACACGGCCAATCAACATATGATTTCAAAGAATACTTTTCTCCTTCTTCTTCTTCTCCTCTTCACTTCTTTTGCATGGCAAAACTCCTGGTATTTTTGACACTTGGTTGTCATTTGTAAAAAACCAACTGTTCTTTTTTGTAAATATACAGAAATTTTTGTGGGTGAGTGAGCAAGTTGCAAGAAAATCAAGTTCAGTGAAATTCAATCCAGTGAAGGGTGTTAAATTAATCAAGCGTTTCTAGCTAGAGACATAGCGCAACATTTGCAAAACCGGATCGATTTTGCCTAAAGGGTATTAAATTAATCAAGCGTTTCCAAAAGGAAGGTCTTAAGCGATTATACGAGCCACGCCATATCAGTGTCGTGTCGTGTAGAACATATTCTTTTCGTTTATCTCGTACTGGCATGTAAACTTGATCATTTGGGCACCACAGATTAAAAAGTATGTAAATAGGTCGAGGTAATACAAACGATCTCGAACCACCTCCCAACATCATGATTTTCTTCCACATATAAAAGGCATATATTTCATATTTCCAGTGTGACCCAGACTTAAGAAGTAGATTTAATTTCCACATCCCAGGCAACAATTTCACTGTCTATTAGAAATGAAGAAAGCTCAGCCTTTACAAACGTTTTTTAGTGTAAGTTGCTTTTCTTCACGTTTTTTGATGTAAGTTTCTTCTTCTTCACGTTTAAATAATCCTTATTGTTCACTTTCGCAAAATTATGAACATTTAGCAAAAGAAGTCGAAGCTCGAAAATGAAACTTAATTAACGCCGTACATAATCAGCGCTCCTTTTCCTTACGCTGCCAATGAAGCTTGCCGTGTTTAGTTTCTTCTTGTAATGAATGT
Source organism: Glossina morsitans morsitans (assembly GCA_001077435.1). NCBI lineage: Eukaryota > Metazoa > Arthropoda > Insecta > Diptera > Glossinidae > Glossina > Glossina morsitans. The sequence continues at coordinate 24,625 of CCAG010013204.1, read as the reverse complement.
ATTAATCCATTCACTTAGTTAATGAAAACATTGTTAAGATATATACATAATTACAATTCCTTATAGGAACAATAAACTCATAGACATTTATTAAAAAATCTTGTTCTAGATGCTCGAACTCACGCTTTCGTTCAACTTTTTTGACAGCTGTATAGTGACGCGTTCTATACGTTGTATTGCTTTAGAAATTTATATATAAGAAGTTGAAGAATATTAAAGGAACTTATTTTTCAAGGAATGCGTAGAAAAAAATGTCACATTTTAGTGGAGCATTGCAATTAACCGATTTGGATGATTTCATAACACCATCTCAAGTAAGCTTTTTAATTTCATCAATAACAAAAATACTATGAATTTCAGCCTCTTTGAACGAATAACATAATAAAATAGAAAAAATGATACATTTCAGGAATGTATCAAGCCTGTAATCATAGAGAAAACAAAGCCTAAAACTGGAGCGAAGATTTCCATTCAGGATGACGGCTATTATCAAGAGACCGAAGTTTGTATTTGGTTTAATCCCTAAAGAAGTACATAAAATATTGTTTGTTTTTCGTTTTAGGACGGCAGCCGGAAACTGCAAAAAGTTGAAATCACTTTGCAAGATTGTTTAGCTTGTTCAGGTTGCATTACTTCTGCTGAAGGAGTGTTAATCACTCAACAAAGTCAAGAGGAGCTACTAAAAGTTTTAAATGAAAATCAATCCCTTAAGAGCAATGAAAAATTCTCAGATGAAGCTCGTGTGGTAGTGTTTACAATATCGCAACAGCCAGTGTTAAGTCTTGCGCAAAGATATGGTTTAACAGTTGAAAACACCATCAAACATTTGTCTGGTTATTTACGTCACTTGGGAGCGGATATTATATTAAATACGAAAATAGCTGATGATTTAGCTTTGCTAGAATGTCGCCGAGAATTTATAGACCGCTTTCGTAGTAAATCTCAAGAGCAACCATTGCCTATGTTAACGTCTTCCTGTCCGGGTTGGGTTTGTTATGCCGAAAAGACTCATGGTAACTTCATTCTACCCTACCTATCAACTACGCGGTCTCCGCAACAGATTATGGGGATATTAGTAAAGCAGTGGTTAGCAAAAAAATTAAAAGTGAAATCAGAACAGATCTATCATGCTACGATTATGCCGTGTTACGATAAAAAATTGGAAGCCTCTCGGCACGATTTCTTTAGTGAAGTAGAAAATTCTAAAGACGTCGATTGTGTTATAACATCGAGTAGGTTCTTTTTCAACCTTTCGTTCTTGTTTGTTCAACAATTTTCAATTAGTTTTTCTTTCAAGTTGAAATTGAACAAATGCTGAGTTCAGAGTCTTTAGAAAAGTATCCCGCTTCGAAGTTTGATGATGTCTTCGATGTCGTTGATGACAATGGGCCTTCTGACACTATATGGGGTTATGAGTCGAGTACATCAGGGGGCTACTCCGAGCATATTTTCAAATATTCCGCAAAACATTTGTTTGATATGGATGTGGCGACATTAGAATATAAAAATTTAAGGTTTCGAAAAAAGTCTGAAACGTTTTGAGGCAACCAATACTGCTTCTTATTTCTTATAGGAATCCGGATTTCCGGGAAGTTATTTTAGAAAAGGATGGGAAATGCTTGTTAAAATTTGCTATAGCCAACGGTTTTCGAAATATACAAAATTTGGTGCAAAAGCTAAAGCGGGGAAAAACACAGTATCACTTCGTCGAAGTAATGGCCTGCCCATCAGGTAAATTTTTGGGCTGGCAAGCATTTTGCTATCTAGCGTATATAAACTTCTATCATTTGTTAAGGTTGCATAAACGGTGGTGCTCAAATACGACCTGTTTCGGGCCAAACAGTACGTGAACTAACTTCCCAGCTGGAACATTTATATAGGCAATTGCCACAATCAAATCCTAACAATCTCACCTGCGAATCAATGTACAACAATTTCTTTGATGGTTTTCATACGGAAAAAGCGAAAATGTTTTTACATACCACTTACCATGCTGTAGAGAAGTTAAATACCGCTTTAAATATTAAATGGTAACGGAAAAATTGCAAATAAATTTGGTTGTAAATATAAAACTGTTTGGATTTCTTGAAGATTTTTAATAAAGACAATAAATTTTATTAAAATATTAACCTCAACGATTGGGAGGCAACTCGGCAATGTCAATATTAAGAGTGAGAAATACCACATTTTACCACATTTAACACATTTGCTAATTGCGAAAATTGCTAATCTGTGAAAATTTCAAAAAGTTTGAACGGAGACTTCGTTGTGTCGAAGACTTATAATTCAATCGAAAAAATTCGGCGGTGTTGACGTCCACATTAATCGCATGTTAATCCTAACCTCGCTCCACTTCGATATCCAATTAGCCTCGGGAAAGTCGAGAGCACAACATTTGCAAAATCTTCTCAAAAACTTTCTAATATTCAAAGATTCGTTTTCGGGCCATCTAACCCTATGGACATCTTGAAAGTATCTTGAGAACGTGAAAAAAATATTTGAAATTATTAAAGCGACTCAACTAATCTTATCTAAACTAATCAACCAATCTACTCTACAAAAGGACAAGAGAAGATCCGATAGCCTTAGTTACTGGTGCGTATGTAACAATGGCGACACGTTTTCCTCCCATCGAAAATAACCGCAGCGAACACGTTACTTTGAAATGTCTTTAACAAAAAATTCTTTACTACTAACTAGAAAAAAACATACTTAATTGTTAATTTTAAACTGAAAAGGCGGGGATTTCGTATTTCATATAAATGAGAAAGAAAATCAAAAGGGTCATGCGAACTCTCCTTAAAATGGTTATGAAAATTTGACGCAAAAATTAACTGTATCAAACTTAGATCATGTGGGTCAATTGTTTGGACCCCATCTGCTTTAAAGGCATGAACATGTCTTTACTTGTGCACAAGATATCATTTTGGTAGTTTATTACGGCAAGAACTTGCCTAACTTTTATTGCCGTTTTTGTTTTAGCTTTTTTATTTTAAATTTCAATATTTTTAAAATAGTTTTCATTAAATTTGAGCAATTGTTGACATTATAGTCTATAGTTATTAATACTTTTGTATCACATGATGCAAAGTTAGTTACCCAACTCACTTGGTAGCAATAGTTGCTACACAAAAATGATTTAAAAAAAAGAAAATTGGAAAAATTAGGTAAAAAGGTGTATTTGGTAGTAGAGTCATTCTTCGCTTAGCTTTTAGGTTTTCACATCAGTTGGGAATCAGGCAGAGTGTATCGTAAACAGACGCCGATATACGGCGAGCAAAGGAAGTTATAAAATCCCTCAGTGTAGCACATAAACGACTGGGGTTGCCGAGGAGTGACGTCCACTTAGACACTGGGTTCTACACGGAACGTAATACCGTCAGTTATCACCTGAAGCTATGGTTGAAGCCTCCTATCACATTTTGGATGAGTGAGTAGCTGTCTATCCGATGCTGACTGCGTGACAAACATTTCATAATCGTATCGCCGAATACAATAAGATACATAATTACATTAGTTGAGGTACAAAATGGTTGACGGTTCGAAGGCAAGAGAAGTCGAATAGTCGTCTTCGAAACGATGTCATCTCCGCCCGAAGCTGAATATAGTGCATTTGATCGTGAGCTTATTGCAACATATTCAAGTGTTAAGAATTTCTGACGCTTCGTAGACGATTGACTTGTTTTATTATTTTTACGGAATAGATTTTTCTAGCAGATTTTTCTAGAAGCTTCTGGTAAGCTGACAAGACCGTTTATCTTCCCAAATCTGCGAAGAATCAGTTTTAGCAAGCATCGTAGCTTATTTGTCCAAGAATTAGAAGCTCAAAACTTGTCCCAGCCGGTCCAAAGTTTTCGAAATAATTTTAAATGCCGAAATACTACTATTTAGCTGCTTTTTTTTATATGATGACTTTTCAGAATAGAGCCTTATATCGGGAGTGGCCGAAAAAATGGGCCGATCCGACAAAAGAGTTAAAACAAGTCACTGTACAAAATTTCATCAAAATATCTCAAGAATTGCGAACACAAACTTACATGGACAGGCTTAAATCTATTCGGATTATGGTTCTAAATCGATCGATATAATAAAAGGTGAGTCTATATTAAGCCCTTCCGCGTATTATATACGTCTTCACTAACTTAATATACCCTGCACCGTTTAAGGTATAATGAAAGAAAATGATGAGAAGCGAATCATACCACTAGTCGATGGATGTTTTGAAGCATACTTTTTACGTTATTTTCCAATGCTATATTTGCTTTATTACTTATATATTATATAATTCAAATGATTAGAAGACAGCCCCTCGTTGCTAAAACTAATTAAGAATCATATACACACTTAAATTCAAAATAACTCGCATGGATTAATTGCGAAATGAACGATTTATATAAATTTCAACTTTGATCATTTAGATGAAGAAAAAAAAAGGAAGTTAAGAAAGTTCATTCATGATTTGGCGAACTGAAGGAATGTCGGAAAATTTTGAAACAAAATTTTGAAATGTTGTCTTTTACAGATTGCAGTTTATAACTTAGTGATCTGTGACAAGAGCAGATGTGTCTGTGTATTTTACGTCTGCACCTGGCGTGAAGCCTTAATCAGAGGGGTTGCCTACAACCATTGGCAATCGAGAGGTAAGTTGATTGACGACCCCTCAGAGAGAGAGACAGTCCCCATTGAAGGGGGCCTCGCTACCCTGAAGTAAGAAGTGAAGAAGAAATGGGTGTGGGCCAAATTCTCGTTTAGTGGTGTACGTCGAGGCCTATTTAAGCACCTCTTAAATAGCTCCCTGCGAAACTTTGGGGTAACTACTGTCACCACGAATACTCCTCGAAGGGCCGTACTCAGCAGTCAGACGACAGATTTCTAGAGTTTCTCCAATTTAAGTTGTGAGTTGGAATTAATTCATATCTGAGTGGACACACCACACATTCACCAGGCTGCGGCCACTCTCTACCTCCTTCTCGCTCTTCTTTCACTTTTTAGATAGACGGGCTGAGGCGGTTACATACCCTTCAATGATAGTAATCACAAATATATTAACCCTCTCTTTGGGAAACCTGGCACCATTGGTAAATGCTCACCTAACTTCAAAGAAGTGCGAAGTTATTCATCGTTTGAGTCTAGGCCAATGATCGTCAGTGCGGTGGAGCTTTGAACAAACCCGATAGCCTTAGATGCTACATGCTACTGCTTTAAGACGTTAGTGTTCGAATTTATTTCTCTGGCTAAATTGATTATAATGATAATAATGATAAATCATCACCGCCATAGAGATATTTTAAAGAAGTTATAAATCAGTGTTCCACTGCTTCCGGACAAGAGATGCTGTTCACAAATTGCGAATGGATTTGAAGTGTTTGCATTTACGTTGTAGCAAAGTGTATAAAATGAATGATATTTTTTAATATTTTACGGTTTTTTTTTTATTAATTTGTACACTTTTATACCCTAAATAAAATACTAACCACAAGTTTTATCTTTTTTTTTTTTACTATTTCTTTTAAAGTTTCAATAATGTTTAATTATTCTTTGTTTTTGTTGTAACAGTTAAAACTAAGAATTTTCTTTCGCGATTTTTTTTTTTTTGCGCTTAACTAAAAAAAAAAAAATTAAAATTGTGAAAATGTGAAAAAATCCAATTAATGATGATTAAAAAATTTCTATGCGTGTGTTTGGGGATTGTGTGGGATTTAAATGGATTTAAAAATAAAAATCTTCGATTTCATGGGAAACTTGATTATTAACGTCCGCAACACTTAGATTGGTGACAGGCAATTCTAAATTGGCATTTGTCGGGCGGACTGGACGCGTGGCTGGCAAAGAGACTGCTGTAGTTCTTGGCCCAGACTTTGAATTTCATCCGGCGACTTCTTCGCCAGCGAAATCCAATTTTACCACGTCAGCAGGCAAACACTCCTCAACATCTACTTCATTCTCTTGGGTGTTAATGCGATTTAAGGTCATGGTGACGTCAGGTCCAGATTTTAAAGCCACCGAAGATGGTATAGCCACTGGAGTAACAGCAACAGGAGCAGCCGCAACGCCAGCAGCTGTAGACACGACAGTGGCGTTCTTAGCATTATTGATGGCAACCGTTTTGGTGACGACCACATTATTGGCCGCCAATATTTTGCTGGCATTGGAAACAGCAACAATTGTGGGTTGCTTTTGAATAACTACACTTTCAGACAAGGTGGTCGTTGCCGGCGTCGCGTTTGTAACGGCAGCATTTGTTCTTGCATTTGCATTCATATTGGCCGCCGAAGATGCTGCTGCGGCTGCCGCTAGCAAAGCTTTCTGGGCTTGCATTTGTTGAAATTGCTGCAGCGTTACCGTAGTTGTAGTCGTCGTAGACGAGGTGGATTGAACGGCGGGTTGAACGATTTGTTGATGTTGCGATTGCACATGAGCTTGTTGCAGTTGCTGCAATTGTTGCGGTTGCAAATGCACTATCTGGGGTTGAGAAATCTGTGGCGTCATTATCCCTGCTGCCTGCACGTTGCTATTAACGACGTTACCGCCTACTTGCAAGGCATGCGAGGTTGATGCCTGTTGTATAATGATTGGTTTAGGGGACGTCTGTATAATTTGAGATTGGCTCGTTCCCGCCGCTTGATTCTGTATTGCCTGTTGAACAGGTACTAAATGTTGGACATGTTGTATATGTACTGTCTGATGCGGCTGTTGTAATGATTGCGATTGTTGCTGCTGTTGCTGCTGCTGCTGTTGTTGCGTTGTTTGCTGTTGAGTCGTTGTGGCGAGCGGCGTAGCACTAGTTATAATTGTTGTTGGTTGCTGTTGCTGCCTAACTATATGATGCTGTTGTTGCTGCTGCTGAATTTGAGGTTGTTGTTGTTGCTGTTGTTGTAAAGGCTGTACCGTTTGTATAACATTTTGCACTTGTTGTACCGGCACTTGTTTTGCTGGTATGCCAGCATCTTCAAAAGCCTTCTTTTTCAGCGTTTGCCTTATTTGTGAGCTAAAATGTGTGAAAAAAAAGTACTATTAGGGAGATTTTTGTTTTCGTACTAGATTGCCCTCTCGCTATATCCTGGTTATCAGAAAGAGAGGTTTCACAATATTTCTTATTAATTAAAACACTTACACTGTTCTATTTTTGATGCTTAAACTGATTTTATTTAAATCATCTGAAAATCGTATTATGGATGCATGCAGCATATCCATTTCTTCGTCTGTCCATTTACTGTAATAAGAACGTTGCAGATATTGTTCATTCAAGTGTTGTGTTGATGACGATGGAGATAGCGAGAGAACGAAAATATTTTTTTATTCTGATTATTTTACGTATAAGCTTAATTAATTAAATATTTATAGTAAAATCAAATTAAAAATTCAGAAAAAGATTTAAATCGCTTTAATGCGAGACTTACACACCTCAATCCAATATAGAAAAATGGCAAAAATTTTTGGTATTTATTTTGGTAATTGTACATCATATCTGTTTTAGGTTGTAAGTTACATGACCTGGCCTAATTAAGGGCAAATCGTGCCCAAATTTAATCTCAGCCAGGAGTCATCGGAGACGTACTTCGCGTTTCAGCCTTCTGATTTAACTTTTGCTTCGATGACAGCTAAAAAACAGAAGACAGACGGACATATTTAAAACAACTCATTCATCTTGAATGTCCAATGCTTATTTTCAGCTTGATTAAGACGATCGTGAGCTATCTTTAAGTTGCTCACCGTTACGCCTTATGGAAAAATACTACAATTTGTGGCTTAATTTATATGAGTGTAACAATTTGCCAACCATTCAGCTAGCAAAACGGCCAGTAGAAGTTCGTTCATCTTTTATGTTCACTACCGCTTGTTACTGACGTTTCACTTTGGATAAACATAATCACTTTAAACCGTGGTCTCTTTAAGATATGTCCACTCTCTTTATATACTTTAATAGTATCTTTTCAATTGTTAAGTTGTTTGTTTGCACTTAACACTTCTTCTTTTCCTTTTTTTCTTTTGGGCACTAACTTATCATTTTTCGTGTGCGTCTCCAAAATTAAAAGGCAAAAAATCAAAAAAAAAAAGAGATTTAATGTTAATTTTTGTAAAATTTAACTTACTCAGCCGGTGATTCCGTACTTGGATGCAATTGCATTGTCAAATCTCCTAAACGACTAAATGCCTGACCAGCTGCGGTGAATATTTCACCCACCTGCAAATATATATATAAAATAACATTTTCATATTAAATGTTTAAGTTTTATTATTATTGTTTTTTGCCCATTTTTGATTTGTTTCATTCACAACCTCTTCCACTTATCGTCAACAAAACAAATGTCTGTCCAATTTATTATAATAATATAACAATAAAAACAATTTTTCACCCTCTCCTCTCTACGTTCCTCACTCGTATATTTTGATTGTTTTTTATGGTAAAAAATACTGTTTGCAAACAAAACGCATACAAGTTTCCTCCTCCGCTGACCGCCCTAAGGAATTCAGTTTTGATCTGACACTTGCCGAGGTATATACAGTGACATTGACGACGTCACTCGGTTTCCCGCAAAAAAATTTCATTCTACGTTTTCTTTCGCATTTCAATTACTCTAATGTTCACTATTTTCATTATTATCTACAGTGGAAAACTTACTTTTGAATTCATGGCAAATTTTGCGAAATTTTAAAGTCTTTAACTAAAAACTATTTGCGTGAAAATCTCTTTTATTTTGTACAGTTGTCAAAAACAGCGCGTAAATAAGCATTTATTAGCAGAGCTGACGAACGAAAGGAATGAAACATAATTGTGCGACAGGGTGTCTTCCATTCTATTAAAAGTGAGAAAAGTTAAATACAATATATTTTTAAATTTTAAAACTCTTTCTTATTGCATTACAAAAATTATGATAACTTTTTGTAAAGCACTTTTGTCATCCCTTAGCTATTTTTGTGATATTAAAAGTTGTTTGTGACATAAGTAACGATTTTTATGAAGTGTCTAAATGTAACTTAATCTGATAATCATAATAGATTGCGAAGGTTGTCAATGGGCTTCCGCGTATAGGATGTTAAACAAAATCTTAATTTAACGATAATATGTTACTTTTACTATTGTAGCTCTACCATACTTGGCCTTTCTCGTCGGCCTAATGGAAGTGGTAAGGGCCTGTTAATAAAGTCACAGAACTTTTATAAATATAATTTTAGAAGGTGCCTCAAATAACCTCGCTAATCTGTATTTCGAAATATCTATTTGGAAACCATTATTATGTTGAATAAGTTATAAAAAAAAAAAATTTTAAAAATTAAAAAATTTAATTTAATTTAATTTCATACTTACTCATTATATAAATAATTCATGTAACGATTAGCACAGTAAAGTATTTACAATAATTATAAGGCAATAAAAGAAAAATTTTAATCTTTATATTAATTTGAATAACAAAAAATTTAATTATAGATATACAAATATTTTTTTGTACTTGTTTATTTAACCTTGGTTACTATAAATAAATATAAATTGTTTTAAAAACAAAAATATATATATACGTAAAATAATAAAATGAAAATGGTCGGATTTAATAAATTATATTTACCCTTTCCTATGAAAAGCTGACGTTTAGATCATATAAAAATACAATTAATAGGAGTAAGGAATTTTATCTTATCGCATATAAGTGTGGGAGTTTGATTGGCTCAGTCCATTAAAACTGATATCTCAAAAAAAAAAAACAAGTAAAATCACTATAGTGGGACATGGCCCGCCATTATATACCCCACAGTTACGGGATTTCAAAATAGGGCGTTTTATGCGAAGTGGTCGAAAGGGTCCGTTCTGAACCAGTTTCAATACCCTTTGTCCTCGAATCAGAAAGCGCGCTAGCTCAATACAATCTTGTACCACATTGTAGGGTAGAAAAATAAATAAAAACAAATAAGAACCTTATAGACGAGCAAGGGCGACTATTATAAAGCTGCTACAGAACGAGTTTTTTCGACAAGTTTCGTAAATTGCAATTTTTTTCCATGTAACGCCTTTTCAAAGCAGGGCGAGTGGTCGCAAAAGTGAACCGATCCAAAGCATTTTCAATACGGTCCGTCGAATGCTTGGCCAAAGCACGTTAGTTTAATATACTTCACCAAAATATCTCAAAAATTACGTAGACGGACAGACAAGCTTAGAGAACTTAGAGACTGCAATCCAGAGAATCATTTTTTGAATTGATCGACATAATGGAAGGTGGATCCACCTTAAGCTCTTCTGCGTGTTACATACGTTCGCACGAACTTAGTGCCACAAGTGGTGTAGGGTTTAATAATAATTGATTACAAAAGTGTTTCTACGAAACGAGATCGAAACTGCTTGTTCTTCCAATAAGGTTTCCTATCAATCCACAAAATCGGTCCCTTTTCGCCTTTTACCTTGATTCGCAATTAATCTTCTACACGTTAGCAGTCGCAATACTTTTTTTTCTCTTATCTCTGTTTCTTCTATTATCGCGTTTGCTTTTTGTATATATATTGTGTTTTTCATCTTCTCTCCATGAGCATAAGTATGGGGAATGATCGTTGGCTATGTTCACTTTTTTCTTTTTATATTATACTCATGTCGTTTTCAGGAATTTTCGCCGTCCTTTTAACTGGCAACAAATTTCTATTCATTTCCTTGCCTTTGTACCCATCACCGAAGGATGAAATTTTATCAAAACGACTGCAACACCCAAAAGGAAGCTTCAGAGGTCTCGTAAAGTGCATATATTCTTGATCAGCACCCGATTCTAATTCAATTAAAGCATGTCCGTCCGTCTGCCTGTGTAATGTCTGCGGTAAACGAAAGCTATCTGCTTCCAATTTACCAGAAACATTGGAAATTCATGCACTCTCTTTATCTTGAAATTTGGCCAAATCGGTCAAAGGACGCGCCCACATACAAAACATCCTTAGACCAAGACCACCTCTGTTTCCAAAAATAAAAAATAATTTGGTTTTCTGCCCGTTACTTATAAACCACTAAAGATTTTGCATTTATTTTAGATGGAATGGAAAACTGGCCACAGCTACTCAACCTTGTAGGGTATCGAAATTTCATTTTTTGGTTAAACCGTTTGCAGCAATCACAGAGAAGCTTCAGAGACTCTATCAAATTTACATTCTAGACGTGTGTGTCAGTCCGCCTACCCATCTGTCCGTGTGTGTAGTATCTGCGATAAACACTCTCCCCTTCACAAAAGTCAAGATATCGCCCCAAAAGAAGATGAAGGCGCCCGAACCTGTCAAAGTACACGCCTACTTTCTCTGTCCAGATATACGATACAAATTTCCATTTTTCTTCTACAAATATAGAAAAAATCAGTCACACCCGATCGATTCTATAGTGTATGGATATGTCGTTTTCTCTTTCCTTTTTCTAGTATTTTTGAGGATAAGGCTCATGGGTATAAAAGACTCGGCGGCATCTAAGTGCCATTTTCTTAATTTTTATATTTGAGAATTGCAATTGTTGTTGTCCCTCTCTCTAATAAAACTATTTTTTCTTTTTCTTCTTAAAAAAATTTGCGGTCTATACATACATACAAGCGACCTATACATATTCTCTATTTTTCAAACTATTGTTTTCCTTCATTGATGCATAGTTAATTTAATGATTGCTTTAATTTAATTTAATTAAGAGTAGCAAACAGCAGCAAGAGGAGGTGAATAGGTAAGAATCATGAAAAGCAAGTCAGCGTTCGTGGGTTTAAATCTTAGTGCGCCAGAGAATTCTTTAGTAGTAACCTAAGGCAAGTGCCCACACACACTAGAGCACAGCCCATTTCCCATATCTGTGTTTAATTCACAATTGGTTGAAAAGGCTGCGCAGGAAATGTAGAGAAGAGTATTCAGGTTGTTACGGTTTAGTCTATCGGCTTACGTGAGTATGTGTTCACTTTTCTTTGGCGGTGTTGGCTTCAAAGTGTGTCCCATGATTGAAAGATTGCACAGACCGGAATCTACGCTATAATAACGAGCTTCAGTCTATTTAATAATTCATTTATTGCTCTATCGCTAGACGCATTATCATTAAGAGTCAGCAGTCCTTTTTTACTCACGTTTTTACTCCTTTTATGATTTTGTAGTCATCCCGTCTTTTTCACTTAAATATTTTACTTCTTTCATGCCTTATGACCAAGGGGCTCTTCTCTATTCAAATTCTTTTAAATCGTTATACTCTACTATTTCACACATGTACAAATATTCCTACCTAACAAAGTTATGAGAACATCAGGCCATTCTGTATGTTTCACTTCTCTCCTGATCGGCTTTTAAAGCGCACAGTTCTTTATATTTAATACAATTCACAGATGACCAGCGATTTTAGAATTCGTATATTTGCCGTATCCGTTACTGGCTTCAGCCTTGATCGAAAATGCAGACAGAAGAAAACAGACACCAAATTTCTCTCCTTTCTATCGGTGTTGTAAATTATCCATAATTAATTTAAAGTCAGGCGATGAGATCTTGAATGCGGCATGGCGCTCCTTTATTCCTATTGGATAGGCCTACCTTATGTAAATACTCATATAGAACGTTATAACCAAGTGTGGGAGCAAAACGAACCGGTCAATATGACTATATAAGCTCTGTTGGTCTCTCTCGCTCCGCATTTACTTACCAGTGTCTAATAAATCCTATAAACAGAAATTTCCTTCCAGACTCCATAATGTTGTCATGACCATAAGACAGACAAACAAATGAAGTAAAGAGAATTTTGGGTAAAGATAATGATGCGAATTTGCTTTGCAACTAATTTTTAGCACATTTTCTTTTTGGCGCAAGGACGAATGCTATTAAAAATGGTTCGCATCGATCTACTTTTTCGACCACTTCCCGTGCAAAGCCTTATTTTGAAAAGTCCTTATATGGAATAAAATTGGAATTTTCAAAATTTATCAACAAAAGTGCCTAAGCAATAGACTTGCGGTATTCTAAACTGGTGTGAAAACTTTGGACCGCCTTGGGCTATTTTTAAATCCCCTTCTCATATAACAAAAACTGAAGTTCGTACGACAACAAGCTCTAATTTCCGTCGCTCTCTGATGAAAATCGGATCATAATAGTAATTTAAGATGAAAAATTAACAATCTCAAATTTGGATCATCTTGGCCTATTTTTGGAGCCTATCCCGTATAAGGATTTTCATCAAGATTGTTGGTTTTTTAGGGCAAAAAAGTCTACATTTTAATGAAAATTAATCCACAATAGTAAATTGATGTAAAAATTAATTCTACACAATTTGGATCATCCACGCCTATTTTTGGATTCTAGCCTGTATAAGGATTTTCACGAAAATTTTTGTTCTTCAGGGCAGAAAAATTTAAACTATAATTGATCCGTAATAGTAATTTGATATAAAAATCGAGTGTGCTGAGTTTTGAACACATACCTCAACTTTGGAACCTTTTGCGCACAACCATTCTTACGACCTTTATTTGCAATTTTTATATACAGTTCCCTTAATAGTAAGTCCATAAAAAAGAGGACATAATCTTTGTGTTCTGTGACAAAAATAAGAATTGCGTTAGACAGCGTAGTTAAGGGTATTGAATAGTCGGTCTAGCCCGACTATGTCCTTTTTGTAAATTTATTTGGTATTGTAAAGTCATAGGCCGATATAATTACATTAGTTATTAAATATGTGCGCGGAAGAAGAACTAAAGACTATGCGAGTAATCATTTTGCTCTGTGATTAACCGGACTATTCGTCAAGTGGTAGCACCAAGGCGAATTTTCTTAGAACCCTTTCGCAATGGATGTCGTCCACATACGGAGGTCACTTGGTGCTTCACAACGGGACAGATAGGACGCTGTCACTTATTGTCGTGGTACTTTCCAAGCGTATGTTGGTGGGGATGTGTGGTATTGGTGCGGCGCCGCGAAAAAGGCTTAACACCTCACAAGGAGTCATGAAGGGATTTCAAAGTCTGCCGTAACGCTTCCCATTATCAAGCGGGATGTGCAGTAAGTGACCGTCCAGCTAAAGACCTGATCTGAAAAGTTATAGTCGTTCGATTAAAAAGTTGGGTGATTGCGACGGAAGGATTTTGAAGAGATAGATTAGTAATATCGAGATCGTAGATAACCATAGAAGAGGGAAGTGTAATGCCACAGCTTAACATTATAGGTTTAAGTCTGCCACAGCCGGAAGTAACTTTAATGCTGTAGTGGGCGTGAGACGTGAGAGCAGATTGCCCAGTAGGATACTTAATGTCAATATTTCGCTACGCTTGGTAGAATTGGATGTCGGTATACAGTCCCAAGAAGACGACGCTCAGTAAGACAAAAAAAAAGGACTGATTGCGTTAAATTCTCTGATGGCATTTCTAGTGACATTTCCGAACTTCGCGAATGGCCTTCTTGCAGAGATCTATTGTTCAGACTTTGTAATCAATATAAGCGTGCATATATATATATGTATGGATGGATGAAACATTTTGATTCCATCGGCGTTTGATCTCTAAAGAGTTCATTTTTCTTAAGACTCTATACTTACGTATCTCGTAGCATTAATTAATTTCCTTATGTGGAAAAACGACAACTCGATTTTAATATATATATATGTATATTTTTTATAGCAACAAGTTTATTGAAAATTTTTTTCCCATCATATAATTTTTGTTTTCTCCATACACAATACCATTACGTTACGTTACGTTGACCAATTTATTTTCCACAAAATTTTTTTTTTATCTTGTTTTCCTTATATGCCATATATGGTGTATGAATTTATTAATGTGTATGTAGGCGTGTTTACATGTATGTAGAATGGTGATGAGTGTTAATGTTCAGACAATAAATTTTTGTTACATACATAATAATAATAATATATATATCGAAATGTTTTTGCTTTTTTTTTTTCTTTTTCTTGAATATAATTTTTTTTTCTCTTTAATAGTTACGATGATCGGGTTGTATGTATATAGTGTTCCATCAAAAAAAAAAAAAAAAAAAAAAACAAGGGAAAACAAAAAAAAAATCTAAGGATAAAGTTAAAAATTTTAAAATTAACAAAGAAAAAGCATTTTATACAGAATATTAAACGAATCATTTTTTTTTTAATGTTTTTTTTTTAAATAAAATTATTTCTGAGCTTTATTTTTAAAAGATTTTTCTCTATTTTTATCCATTTATTTATTTATTATTAATTTTCTTTTTTTTGCTATTTTTCTTACAATCACAGCTTAATATAAAAAATTTTTTTATTTCCTTTTCTTTTTTTAAGGAGGATTTATTATTGTTAATTTTTAAACATTTCACTATATTGCAAAACTAAATTTTCATTTATTTAAAGAAACAAATAAATAAATAAAATAAAACTATAATTAAATTGAATTTAAATATTAAAACAAAATTAATTTACATTCGCTTTATAGCGAATTTTATTAAATATACCCACCACCCGAAAAACAGGTTTGTCGTAGTTATTGTTATATCAGTTTGTCTATCAACTAAACTGCCGCAACGACTATAAATTCATGAGCTTACGCTGCTCAAGGATACGAAGACTTTAAAAAGAAAAACAAAACGGTCTTTAAAACTTGGTCAGTAGAAAGAAGGTGCCTTGATAAGAAGGGGGGGAATAAAAGTTGAATATAGGGCTCTTAGGTCACAGTCCTATTTTGCATGGGCGCGTTCTTGTTGTCTTTACGAACGAACCATAATATGACTGTAGTTCAGATCGACGCTAAGGTGCTAAGGCTAACGGATGTATTATTGGTTACTCGGCAACTTAAGCAATACGAGGTATGAACAGTGCTTCGATTGCAATGCCTACGTGCCTTTTACTCACCCTTTATCGTCAGCGATTAACTTGAACGATACGAAATATCATTGGAACTAGTTATAGCCAAAAACTGTGTGGGAGAGTAGTAACGCCCACAAGTTTGTCCTATAATGATAGAAAACCTTTGGAATTTCACATCTGCGCCTAGCGAAGATGGCATCCATTGGCTGACGAGTTACATGCAAGAGGTAACTTGCGATCACAGTTTGCAAGACCACACTGCCCTTTATCGAAGCTGAGAGAATGGCTATGACCCAAATTCTCCTCTCTGGACAAGGCGAGGCCTTTCTAACATCTGCAATTGTTTAGTGACAGTCCACAACAGCTAAGCTACCACGATACGTCGCGAAATGTCGCATCTAGCAGCCAGAAACTCGGTCGCTACGCTGCCGACTTATTATTGTGTTAGACATCTTGACTCGCGTGGTTTCATTGTTCGGATTTTTGGGTTGCTGCGACTCTTGCATTCCTGATTGCCTTACCATTTTTTCCCCTTGGATTTTGAAACTAGGTACCCAACCGTACTCCTGTTTCTCTGGCCCTTAAACAAAATCGAAGTCTTAAGCGATAGTAGCTGATTGCTTAGTAAAGAAGTTCGCAAGCAGTCGACTTTCAATACTCTCGACGACGCCTACATAGTGGATTCTCTTCCCCAGCATGTTCTATAGCGATGAGATGAGTCAATTTAGTTATCTACTTACAAACCCAATCTGGACCATCAAGAAACCGTTTAAACGATACGCAAATGAATGCGTATTCGTGCATGGGGTAAGCAAAGACTTGACGAGCAATATTTCTAATTGTTGCGGTTCTCTTCTGCAAGCCATACGAAGAATCATTAGTCTCCGCATACATGCGAGACGAGCCCTTTGATGCATAGTTTTCAACAGATGTAACATTGCCTACGAGGGTACTGCAGGACAAACAGACCTCCATGTCCGCAAGACTAAGATCGGTTCGTAAGGACTTATCAAAGTCGCGCTTTTTTAATTTTAAAATTTAGGTCATAGAGCTAAACCTGAGCATACGATCGGTACGGTGGAAAGTCATCCACGCGTAGCAGTCAAGTTTAGTGTCTGTGTATGTTTCAGGTAGTGGGCATAAAAACTCTTTTGCGAATTTTGCGACTCAAGACCAATTTTCCCAAAGTGCCATGCCTTACAATTTTTCATCATTTTTAGTTTCCTTATGAAATAAATATATTTTTATATAAACTTTAGTTGCTATTACGTATATGTATGCATGTAGATGTGTTTGTTTGCTTTTTTTTTTTTTTTTGCTCCATTTTTTATATATGGTTTGGGCGTGTGTGTTTGTGTGTGTGTGTGTGTGTGTGTGACATAATGTTTACAATAAATTTTAAAAATATTGCACAATTTATGGAAAAGTGTAAGTATATTTTTTTGTGATTAAATTTTTCGTTTGTTTATATTTAAGTTTTTTTAGAAATTGTATTTCTATTTTCTGCATTTTTGCTTATTAATTAATACCTGAGTTGTTGTTGTTTTTTAAATCTTTTTTTTTATTTTACTTTTCTTTATTTTGGGAGAAAGAAAGAAATATTATTAATATAATATTTTTATATATACGTTCGAAAAAGGAAGGAAATGGTTTTCTTAAAAAGAAAAAAATTTTTTAGATTAAGTTTAAATGCATGTATATAAGTTTTTATGAGTCTTAAATATGCCCTGAGTTTTTCTATTAGATTATTTTAATTTTTTTTTTTTTAAAGAATAAATAAAAAACAAATTCGAAGATTGAAAACGAAAAATTTAAAAAAAAAAAGAAGAAAAAATTATATTTACCAACCAACATATTACCACACCTTTCTATAATTTATTTATTTATTTATTTATATATTTTTTTTGGTTTACAATGCAGTTCAGAACATTCCTTGAAATGAAATTTATTTATTTATTTTTCATAATGTTTTTAATAAAATTTTGAAAATGTGTAACTCAAGTGTTTCCAGAAGACGGAAATTAAAATTATTTAATTAATTGCGACAAAATAAAAAATAAATATTAATAACGAAATTATATACGCCATGGGGCGATTCTTAGCTATCCATCGCCTTAAGGATTTTCTTGTTAAGAGACTATCGATGAATCGCTTGAGTCTCTTTTTCCTATTATCTCAGACGTTCTTCCTCGTCTCTTCATATATATATATATATACATATATATATATGTGGTCATCATCATATGTATTCTGTACGAATTCCAACAATGGATAAATTGCTTTATTGAAAGTCTTTGGTGAAGGTACACTTTCTGATAGAATATGCAGAAGATGGTTCGAAGAATTTCAAATACGTGATTTCGGCCCTTTTCGCTAAGCCACGCTCTGGGCGACTATTTTCAAACAATGTCGGTACTGTCAACATTGTGTTTTTTTGACAACATAGGAGATTGTGCAAAGGCTTAACTCGACTCAACAAATCATTTTGGATCATATTTCAAAATTCGGATTTAGTTTCATTCTAAAAACGGACGAAACTTTCGAATGTCTTCCATAACTAACCCTACGTCGCGCCCAAAAAAAAAGCGTACGACCATTTAACTCATGCTTATCAAGGTAAATAGCACACTTATCTGATGAACACGCACTGTTTTTTGGTAATTGCATAGGAGATGATCGGGAGTATGTTTACGCTGAACGGTTCAACAGCTTTGGCAAACATTTTCGGTCGATTTACATCCGAAAGAAACATTTTAATTTTAGAATAATTGTGGTCGTCTTTGCCGCTTAATTGTGCTTATTTTCAAGCTTCCACTGGATATGTTTACATTCTTGGTATTATAATAAAAGATTATGGACGGACGGACAGCAGTAACATATACCCAATAAGATTTCGATTGTCTCTTATTTCTGCCTCTTTCGTCGATGAATAGAACCCTTTACCAAAAAAAAAAAAAAAAAAAAAATTTAAAAGGAAAATTAATATTTATTTGTAAAATATTTCTTTTTTTATTTATTTATTTTTTATTTAAATATATAAACGCGGTCACACTCATTAATGGTATTGTTTTCACAATTCACTTTAAATATCGAAAAAAAAAATTTGTACAATTTTAATAAATTACTATTTTATCATATTTTTTTTTTTTTTTAATTTTAATGTTTTTTCTTTTCCTGAAATTTTGTACTCATTAGATTTCCAAAAATGTTTCTTGTTTTTTTTTCTAATTAATTTTGTGTGCCTTGTTAAACGCAAAATTTAAATAAAAAAATAAATACATATATAAAACGAAAAAACTTCGAAAAAAATTTGTACTTTTTCTACAATAAACTTTTTTTTGGTTTTTTTCGTTTTTTTTTTTCTTTGAATTTAGTTTTCTATTGGTACACAACGACTTGATTTACACATTTATTAGCCTAAACATCCAAATATATTTTTTTTTAAAATATTTTTTTCATTTTACTTTTAAAATATTTGTTAATTTTTTTTTTTTTTTTGTTCTTTCTTTTGTAAACGAAATGCGATCTTTTTAAGTGTTCTGAACTGTACGTACTCTTATGTCTAAACGGGATAAAATTTTTATTTTATTTATTTTTCGTGTATTTGTGTACATGTTTAAATGTGTTATGAGTGAGTGTGTTGGTTTGCGACTTACACATTGTGGAAAGTAAAATACAGTTTAGGTAAACGAAATGCTGAGAGGACATGCAAACTAAAGATAAAAATTATAAGTTCACGTTAAAGTGAAAAGTAAAAGAACTGTAAAACCACGTTAGCTTATTATCGCACAGTTAATCGGCGAGTGCACTAATTTTGCTTGGCAAAGTTCATCTAGGTATTGTCTGCTTGGCGTCCATGTGTCCGTAAGTCCGAAACTTGCAACCTTCGACTTGCTAAGTTAAGTTACGTTTCATAGGCAATACTTACAAGAGAGTTCTCTCACGAAACTCATAAAAAGTTTTTGGGAAACCTCCGAAGGACCTGAAATAGGTCCCTCTTGCATCATGTCGATTGAGTCAGAATTATTTTCTGAACCGATTTAAGTTTGTCTGTCCTTCAGTCCGCCTTGTTTTTTTCATTCAACACACTAGTCAGTATTTCTGAGATATTCTGGTGAAATTTGCTACACGAACGCGTTTGAAAATGATTCGCATTGGCACATTTTTTTAATCCTCCCCGTCTAACACCCTACTTTGCAAACTCGTTATATGGCTAACTGCACGCTGTGACTGTAGCGTACGCTTAGCGTATTTAATGGTGCGCCGTCGCCCACTATACTGTTTTACTTGCTTTTGCCCTATTACACTGGCTTACTCTCTTCCGATTGTTTTGAATTTTTGCTTTTGCTGGGTGCTGACATAATGACTCTTACTGATTTGCAAGATTTATATGGTTATGATAGACTTCTGTCTGTATGTCTGTATACCTAAAAAAAACTGTTCTCAATGAGTTCTTAAGAAATCGGCCAGAAACATAGCACATACTACACACACACATCGAAAGAAATATAGATCATGACAAAATGAAAATGATTATCGTAGGCTCCTGATACGATTCATTTGCCTGAGATCTCTATTGAATAGAATGTGTATGTACTGCCTAGAGGCCTTTTATGCGCAGTTTACTTTGCTTTCTACTACGGTGGGTATAAAAAAAAAAAAAACAAAAAAAAAAATGGAAAAAAAATTTGCAAAAATTGAGTTAGGGTATGTATGTAGTAGGCATCCCTTGATGTGAATGATCGGCTGTACGTGAATGGCGTCACATATAAGTGTATTGTAAAAAAAAAAAAAGACTTAAAAATGAAATGAAAAATGTTTTAATGTTAATTTTTTTTTGTTTTTCTTTTCTATTTATTATCGTTTTTTAATAAAATTCTTTAGCAAATGTTTTAACAAACAAAAAAAAAATAATAAAAGAACTTATTTAACAAAAATTAAATGATTTTTAATAAAATTTAAAAACTAATAGTGTGTAAAGCATACAGTTTCATATTTGTTGTTGTTTTTTTTTCTACACGGGAAACAAACAAAATTTAAAAAATTTACAAAATATCTTTAAAAGAAAAAATAGGAAAATATAAACACGATTTTTTTATTTCTACTGTTTATCGTTTAAAGTTTGGGGTTAAGGATGGTGGGTAGGATATCTCTGGATGACGAGAGAGATGAAATTTTCTTGCATTTTTTTTTTTTTTTTTTGCTTTCTTACTTTATTCATTTATATTTCTTCCTTTTGGTTTTTCTTTTCATTTTTAAAAACATTTATCGTTTGTTTTACTTCTCTCCCTTAAACCATTGTTTTTTTTGCTGTTTTTGTTGTTGTTGTTGTTGTTTCACAAAGAAATTATTTAAAAGCCTTACAAGAGAGCCTAAATATCTATGTTTTGTATATTTTCCAAAATATTTCGTTTTCATAGCTTAACGCTTATAATATTAATTTTACATTGAATGCTTAAAATTAAAATATTTTTCATACGTATGTGATTTACTTTTATTTTTTATTTACTTATTTATTTATGTTTTCAACTAAAAGTGTTACGTTAATGATGTTCAAGTCAAAATTCTAAATCCTTTTAAAAGAAACAATTTTACTATTTTTTTTTTCCTTGAAGAATAAAAATTTTGATAGAAATTTTTTTCTTTTTTTTTCTTAAGAAGTTTGTGTTTCTTTTTTTCTAAGCCAAAAGTAAGGAGCAATTTATGTTGGGTATTTTCTTTTTTTTGCTATGGAAAGGCTTTTTTGGCCATATTTTAAAGTACTTTTATTATATATTCTTTTGTAATATATTTTTCCTTTTACTTTTTTATTTATTTATTTATTTTATGTTTTAAATTAATAGACCTTTTTTTTTTTTTTTTTAAGTATACATGTTTAAGTTGATGGTTTTTTTTTTTGTTTTCTCATTTGTTTTCTATAATTTTTCGTTTTTCCATAAATTTCGTTTAGCTTAAATAATTTCTTTGTCTTGCATACAAACGTACATATTTGCAAGTGAAGTACGCGGCTATATAAGCAAATTAACCCTTTTCTAAGATCTCTTTTTATACCCACCACGTGTTTAACAGAATAATGAATGTATTTTTTTGCTAATTTCAAAACTTTTCTCTGTTCGTCGCCATCCCTTCGAATTCGAATATTCACTAAATCAGCTCAATTAATCTTCTCCTTCTCTTTAATAGTTTTTAATATTCTTCCAGCAACCATCTTGCGCTTTCCGTCACCGAACACTGGCTAGTATAAAGTAAATAAAGTAATGTCGACAATAGGTCAACTTTGGAGTTGGTGTAAGACATACAATGTCGACAATACGTCAACTTTGGAGTTGGTGTAAGACATACAATGTCGACCTATAGGAACATACAAACGCAAAGGGTTACATATGTTAGAAACTTGTCGGTGTACGTGAGATGCCCAAAGAAATCTTACTATCTGCTATTATTCAGAAATTACTTTAAATTTGCCATTGGCTGCTCCCCATTGACTGTTTACGTTTAGTGCTAATGTAGAGAATATAAGGTAACTATGAAGAAAAAGTTAGACAAGTGTTGGCAATACGTTTTCAGGAAGTAATTTTTCAGTGATATATATGTTGTAAGCCAGTCAGTCTCTCGATTGATGATAGCTGTGCTAAAAGGTGACAACATGTGGCAAATGGTTCGCTTTTGAAAACAACGGAAATTTGTAACGGAATTTTTCAATTTTAAAGTAAATAAGTGGTAGGTATAAAAAGATTCGATTTACGCCGAATAAAATACTTTCATGTTTCCTCGTTTTTTTATATATGAATATATGTATGTATGTATGTTGTATTTTATGTATATTTAATGCTTACGCTTTATATTGTAATAATATTTTTGTATTATTAGATAATATGGACTTAATGGATATATTTATGATTTCGTTAGGTTTTTTTTTGTTTTTGTTTAAAAAATTTTGCCAAATATTTACAAAAACCTATCTAAATAAAACGCTTCACCACTTTTTCTTAATTTTTTTTTTGTTTTCTTAATTTTCCAAAATTTTTTATACATGCCAAAAATTGTAATTTTGTTTTACGTTATTTTGCTTTAGCCTTAAATAAAATTTTACAT
The DNA here is from genome assembly GCA_001077435.1 of Glossina morsitans morsitans. Classification (NCBI taxonomy): domain Eukaryota; kingdom Metazoa; phylum Arthropoda; class Insecta; order Diptera; family Glossinidae; genus Glossina; species Glossina morsitans. The sequence goes on along the minus strand of CCAG010013204.1, from coordinate 1,779 downwards.
CCAAAAGTTTTCTTTCTTTTTCTTTATTATTAAATTTCTCGTTTGCTTTTCTTTAATAATTTAGTTAATCTAAAATGTTTGAATTTCGTTTTAATTAATGCCTAAAATATAATTTGGATAATTTTTTATTTTTATTATTTTCTTTTTATATTTATAGCCAAAATGTTTTTATTTTTTATATAGTTTTTTGTGGACTTTTTTCGTTAAGCGATTTTTTACATAAGTTTATTGTAAATATTGTTGTTTCAAGCCAAAAAGTTGTTATTGCTGTTGATTTTAGAAAAGGATTCGAATGTAAGGGATTTAGTTCTTTTTTTTTTTTTTTTTTTTTTTTTTTTTTGTTAAAACAATGATGTTACGATTTTTGTTTGAAAGGATTTCGGAAATTATATAAATAATTAAAGTATTTACACAAGAGAAAATAAAAGGAAAAACATTTTTCTTTAAATAACATTTACGTGTTTCTTTTTGTTTTTTGTTCTTGTATTTGTAATAAGTCTCATCTATTGCAGTTTTGAGGTAGTTCAGTTTCTATTGCAGCAGTTTTTGTTGTTTCTTTGTTTTGTTTTGTTTTCATATAATCACTATGTACTGTATTCGATTGATTGGCTTTTTGTTAATTGTTATGTTATTGTATTATTTGTTTCTCTCTTTTCGTTTTTTTTTTTTTGTTTTTCTTAATTGCATTGTTTAAAGGAATTTCGAAAGAAATATATTAAATTTCCAGGAGCATAGGTTTACTTGTAACAACAAATTGGCGAATAAACAAAGAAGGAATATGGGGGACTAATGAAGGGGCACCCGGTGGATATCTTACATTAATTACCACAAGATTCTCACACGTCTTTGTTTTTATTTCTTGTTTGATTTATTGAACTAGTGAAGCAGCAGCAGCTGGAAAATTGAAATTTGACTTTTTATTTAAAATATTTCTATCTGCACTACTTTTTTTCCTCTACAAATTGATGCAGCCATACTGAAGTGTTTTAGAGGGAAAAAAATGCTAATGCGATGCCACGAAAGCTGTGCTTTACAATAGTTTGAAAGCTACGCTTGTCCGAAACTATGCTTTACATATTTTTTAGAATTTTTTTACTGAAAAACCAAGCCTACGCAATATGATGCGGGATAGATAATAGTTTTAAAGCCCAGGTATACGAAATTCTGTTTTCGGATTATCTACACCTAAAAAGAGGACTACGCCAATGCATATGATGCGCAATAAACAATGGTTTAAAAGTAAAAAAAATATGTGGATACGCATATTTTTTTTTTTTGTCCAAGTACAGAAGAAGTTCAGTGAGTCAACCCCGTCAAATTGATAAGTTAGTTAAGCTAATCGTGGGTGCAGTAGATGTCTCATTTAATACAGGACCATTAAAAGAAATTCGAAACGTTTAAACTTCAGGAATTAATGTCAATTCAATCTGTGCTCCTGGTACGCAATAAAAAAAAGTTTTTATATTTTGAATTATAAATTATTGAAAGTCGTATTTTAATTCATAATTAAGCTTAAAAAACAAATCTAAGACGAAAAAAAAAAAACTTAAAAACAAATAAAATAAAATAAAATAAAATACATTACACATGTCTGAGGTATATGAGTTCCTTTGCGCTAGTATTACAAACAAAAAAAATATATTTCTTAAAATTATTAACAAAACAATGATTATACATTATATATATTTATGTAGATATATATAATATATACGTATACATATGCATATATATATATATATATATATATATATATGCATATATATATATATATATATATAT
>CCAG010013202.1:0-13492 GCA_001077435.1 Glossina morsitans morsitans | reverse complement strand
AATTTTTTTTTTAAAAAATTTTTTTCATTTTTTTTTTTTTTAAAAATTTTTTTTTTTAAAAATAAATTTTAAGGCCCCCAATTTTATTTTTTTTTTTTTTTTTTTTTTTTTAGTGTTTACGAAAATAAATAGTTAATGAAAAGAAAGAAAGGTAAAAAAAGACATATAGGTCGTGCTATTGAACTACATGGAAAATTTTGAATACCAAAACATTTATGTATGTAGTTATAGAGAAAAAGTAGTAGGAAAAAACTGTAATACAACGATCCGTACAAGAAAGTGCGATTCTTCTCTGGACTTCTGGACTTACGGATTGCACTATCATTACTGACCTTTTTTCCCATTCTTCTTACTTAAAACCCTTTCTGGCCGTACAGTCCGTAGCAGTTTCTAATGCCTTCAACGTCTTGAAACGATAACCTCAGGTTAAATGTCATCTATAGTATATTTATAAAATAGCATCTCTCCAAAGAAAGGCTCAAGTGCACTGCTTAAAATGAAGAGAACTATGGATGAACATTTTCCCACTCAAATGCAAAATAAAAGAGAGCAAAAGGTTCGTTCACTTGCTCGAATGCGATGATCCACGTCGCACTGTCTATTGTCATGCCGAAGTTCAGAACAAGTTACACAATTAAATGTTTATTCGACTATCTAGCCCGTACGAACTTCTGGCAGGATCGCTTAAACGAATCTAAAGCAAATATTATTTTGGTACGTTAAAGTCGAACTCCACCGAACCAAGATTTCTGCTAGCGAGAACATATATTTCTTTTCTTATTTTAGACCGCAATTTAATAGCAGTACTTAACCAGAATGGACAACAGATTGCTTTCGAATATTGCCTTTTCTTGACATGTAAAACACTCTAGTCTCAGAGGACAACTTGGCGAAAGTAAAAAATAACCACAAACTTAACACATCTATCCTCTCACTCGCTTATTAACTGCGGGGTGATTATATTCCCTTTAGTTGGACGGAGCATGAATAGCCGCCAGAGCATATTGTGGTATATCATCTTTTTTAAGAAAATCAGATTACTCCTACACCGAGATGCTGAAAAGCTTCTTTTATACGTATTTAGAAATCATTCCTTAAAAAGGACGATTTAAGTTGTGCGATTTGTGCTTTCAGCACTATTTAGCTTTGAATTGCTTTTTGAAACCTGTGTTCGTTTAAAGAGTAACTGAGCATTACCAATGAATTTCCAACGGGTAATATTTGTAGTATGTTTTACAACGAAACTTGTTTGGGCAGGTGGGCTTCGTGTGAAGATTGGTGGAGGATAAAAGATATTGATATCAAGCTGTCTTGCGAAAGAATTTGGCAAGAAGAAGAAGAATTAAGGTTCGACACATTTGGTTATCTGAATGCCAGAATATAGCACGCGAGGAGGTCCGAAAAATGGCCCTGGTCACTATGTCAATCAACCGGCTACGGCTGTAGAGCTAAAGAAGTTAGGTTCGACACCACATGTGGAAGGTTTAACTAATATTGTACCCGATGATACCTATGGAATTAATGACGCGATGAACTTGGTTAGCTTTCTAACACCACAGGCTCAACCATTTTCTCTGGCCGTCGAGGATCTTTGAAAGTTGCCTAAATCCGAAGTTTTGATTTCCCACAGGTACCATTTACGCGAACGTTATCAGAGGTAAAATCATTCCCTTCAGAAACATGTCGTTTTTCACCTTTTCCAACCTGCTTTATTCGGCTAGTCTCAGCTCTCTTTGCTAGTCGGCTTCGACTCGCGGCGGTCAGGGGAAATTTTTTTAGATTTACCCGAAGGGAAGCCCGCGTTATTCTAATACAGACGCCATCGACGCCTATCGAATTCGCTCTTAACAGCTTTTTCTATGGCCTTTTTGAATTTAATGTTCCCATACACTTAACTACTCATGATCTGAAATAAGTGAGATTACAGGTTAGTAAGTACAACAAATCTATTAACACCTACTCGTGAAGGCAGGTTCTATTGCGATTATTGCGCATTAGCTTTGCCAAAGTACCAAAGTTTATACATCTTGTATAAACTTGGAATGCAATACAGAAGCTTATTATAGAAGTTACAGTACGAGAACACCAATGCAATGGACGTGGAAGGTAGCCCTAATAACGATATAGATAGAAAGTCTTCAACGATTGTAGCAAAAACGGCGGGATTCCTTTTAACTATACCTAAAAAAATTGCCACTGACAGCGGTCGAAGGCGGCCAGGAAAGAAAGCTGCAACTTGCCCAATATAGCCGCTTTGAAAAGTAATTAACAGCGACGTTTTTAAAGACGATGAATGTATGACTGAATGACGATGATGGGACCATAACTGCTACTTGGCCATTGGACCATTTAAAATGAAGAAACCATTCCGCGTTCACACCCATTTACGGCGCTGTCACTTAGATTTAGATGAACGCCTTTTTGTGAGTAGTTATCATGAGCCGAACACTACGGACAGTTCAACGACATCTTCCCACTATATCCGCCTTTTGGATTATCTCATAGCCAGTTATGATCAACAATTAAGCATTAAATTTCCAAATCCTATACAAAATTGTGAAGATTAGAAAATAATGCGTGATGTTTTGTGTGATGAAATTGTTGTTCCGCCCGATCAAAGTAAACTATTGCTTATAACTCAGCAGTGGCGTGAAGGACTCTTGACCAATAGGGAATATTTGTTGTCTCTTAATCAAATCTCCGGGTGTACTTACAATGATCTCATGCAGTATCCGATATTTCCTTGAATACTCTTCAATTATACCGGTGATGTTTTAAATAGTGCCACGAATGTTCGTAAACTACCGAAACCGATCGCTGTGCAAAATGAGGAAAATGAACAACATTACATCAACAATTATACGTACATTAAAAACACTACGACCAATATGGGCTCGATCATATTAAAGCCTTAACATTACAGTTCACATTACTCGAATTCTGGAACGGTATTACATATTCTGGTACGTGTTCCACCGTTTACTGGTTACTTTCTAAAAGCCGTCAAAGTTATGTTCGTGGCCTGAGACTATCGCAAAATTCGGCGTTTCGTAAAATAACGAGCAAATCCAACGAAATGGAGGGAAGAGAAATAAATAGCGCCAATATGATATCAGCGGCGACATTGTAACCTCATGATTCACGTTTGCAAAAAGAAGAGGCTGACTTGCAATGATCTGGGCCAACAGTATTAGGGCGGCACACTGACGAGATCACCTGCGTAGCACTGTCGGTAGAGTTAAAAATCGTAGTAACAGCCGGCAAGGATGACATAGCAGTAATCTGGGATTTAAATAATTTGAGTTATGTACGAACTATAGAACGTCCTGCGGAGATTCATCACTCTCCCATAACACTATTGTGCACAAGCCCTACCTTGGGTGATATAGTTACCGTTCATACCTTGATGTCATTAAACTCGCCTACAACTCCAAAAAGCGCAACAACAGACAATTGTGAGGAACGCGTTAGTTCGCCTTCATTAGCTGACGAATGTTTTGAAGTGACAGAAGAGAATCTTGATGATTTCGTTAGTGCCTCAGTTAATCCGAATGGTAAATCGATTTTGCGTTTACACTCAGCCAACGCACGAGACGTGCAGCATATTAGCATGATAATATTGGCCGCGTGTTATTCATACATCAAAGAAGGCCTTGGCGTGAGCGTCATTGCCACTGCCAGCCGTCGAAGCTGGCATTGTACGCTTACGGTCTAGTTGGAATTTGAATTTTATTACCGAAATTATAACAGGCATGGCGAATATAAGTAGCAGCATCTATTCAACACGTCAACATTTGGTGGTGTTAACAAAAGACTCCCATATACACGTTTGGGAAACGGATGGGTTATGTGGGAATTCACCGAAATTTCCGCAAATTGCTTACTAATAAAAATGTTCGTATGCAACCTCATCAACTATTCATTCACGCCCGCAATAAATCCAGGAATTAATTATAAAACTTGCATGCTTGTTCTCTCAATTATTTGACTGATTACGTATAGGTCCCAGCTGTGACTATCGGTGTCATTGAGAGAATGGCGTAAGGAACACGGGAAGTCAAAAGGAATGCCTACGCCTGATGAAAATGGTGCGGGCCAATTGGGTGATTTCAAGTCGGCAAAGCGGTGAAGAAGGAACAGACAGGCGCGGTCGCACCTCGAAATATTCAAAACAATAAAGGCGGCAGCTGTAATGACAAGAACGATGATGAAGAAGAGAACTGCCCATACCGGTGAGTTGATTCTAAACATCGAGCGTCCCCGACCTGACCAAGACCGTGCTAGAAACCAAATTGCTACAAAGTGAATCACTAACGGCAATAGATACTAAGAGCGGTATATGAGGAGTTTCGATATGGTGAAGTGACGGCAACGCTGTTATTGGCGTCAGGATTTTCACGTAATCCTCCCATGGGCTTACGTGATTTTTTGTTAAAGGTTCTAATCTCTAAAAAGAAGAGGACGCTCGAAACCATGGTCACATAAGGGATGTACCAGGCAGATCAGATCGAAATCCCAGCGCCAATAAAAGCGTTGCCGTCACTTCACCATATCAAAACGCTTCAAATAACGTCCTTACTATCGCCGCGCTGGCAGTTGACTTTGCAGCATGTATTTTCTTAGGATGACTACGCAATCATGCGTCGTCTGCTCAGCCTGCATTGGTTTACGACTACGTTTCACCTTCAACGTAATTACTCACTTGCACTATCATCTTTCGCTTCCGCTTTCGCGGATATGAAATGTGTTCCATCTGGATGGATGGACGATCCTGCACTTCTCCTCTCAACCTAATTTTTTCTACTTCTTTTTTTGTCGATTTTGTCGAATTTCGAATGCAATGACGCACATCACATGTAATTACTGCATTAAGAAGCCGTTAATATCCTGTCATATAACAAAAGAGATGGTTGCATGAAATGATTTTCCGACTAATCGTGAGTATTACATATTTTTAAATTGTCTTTTCCTTCTTCTAAACAACATGTAACAAAAGGAAAACGAATGTTTTAACAAAAAAAAAAAAAAAAAAGTATTTTTAAAAATTAATAATAATTGGATATAAGACGATTTTTTCATTGCCAAAGGATTAAGGAAAATATATGTATGTGTGCGTGGCCATACGTGCATGCGTGTGTAAGTGTATAGAAGTGTTTTTGTGTCTATGTGTTACGCGAAAGAAACACAGAAAATCCTGTGAAAGGAATCACAATTTGGGAAAAGCTTTCCGTTCTCGTTTTTAGTGTCTTTTCCATTTTTTGTTGCGACATATTTCACAGTAAATTCTTCTTATTATTAAAATGTTTTATTTTGTTGCTGTTGTTGTTGTTGTTGTTGTTGTTCTTGTTGTTGTTATTGCAGGTACATGTGGTTACTATTTTATGTTAAACAGTTATTTTGTGTAAAATATAAGCAGAGTTTTATATTTCTTTTTCACTATTTTATATACTATTGTATGTGAGTAACGCGTGTGTTTCATTAGCGAGTTAAGAGAAAAAAGAAGAATTTATAACGTAAGATTGGTATATTATATAAGAAAGCGGTTAAATACATTCGTCCCAAGACGAATTTTCTATACCCACTACACCTTAAGATAAAGTAAAAATGTCGGCGTCTTTCAAAATTGTAACTTTCCTCAATGGTTCTTTCGAGACGAACGAGCCGATTCGTCTTCTCCTCCTGTTATGCTGGTCAGCTATATTTGAAATGAATTGTAAGCAGGAAGAAAAGCATTTAATCCCTGGGTGAGTCACACTGGAATTTTCGGCCAATTGGTCGCATATTTTTAAGTGAATTGAAATGCAAGCTCGAATTAAAAATGGAAATTGATCAGTGGAATGATAAGACCAAACTACCGATAACTATCCTCATGCGAGGCTCAAAGAGGTTTCTTATAATTTTCACTTTCTTTATAATGACTTATTAGATAGAGAAAACTGCAAAACGTAGAAAAATGAATTTGAGATCAGGCTTAACTGTGTAATAAACTTAAGACCTCAAGCTTAGAGGCTGAAGCTTTAAAGATTCTTCTGCGGTGTTGCTCGTTTTTTATGATGACACTGGTAGTGGATATAAATATTAAAGAATTCAAGCTTCGAGGCCTTTGTAGCTTTCTCTTGTTATTTTAACTTTTTTCAACAATGACATTGGTAGTGGGCATAGAGATTAGAGAAAATTACAAACCAATGCGAGATAAAGTTAAGACCTCAAGGCGTAAAGGCTTAGCTTACTTAAGGAGGCTTTTGTAATTTCAACTTTTTTTGTTATAATGACACTTATGGTAATTGAAAAAGAATATGAAAAGATCTATGCTTTCAAAACAAAAAGAAATTAGAAAGAAGGATAATGGTGGGAGGAAGGGAGGGATAAGAGAGTAGGGGCTTTAAAATTATAATTTTTCTAACAATTGCTTTTTTAAAGAACTTGTACTTGTTATTTTGTATAGTTTTTTTTTTTTTCATTTTTTGTATTGATTTTTAATGCTTGTTTGTCTATAAAGCAAGCAAGTTTGTAAGTTTAAACTATTTTCAGACTATTTCGTTTTTAGTTCATTTTTACTTTTCTTTGTTTTTAATTATATATATTTTCTTTTACTATTTTTATATGTAAAATTTTTAAAAGAAAAACTATTGCGTTTTTTGGCTATTGTTTTTTTAAGGTTATGTGTGCGCGTATTTTGATTTTTCAGTTTCAGTTTCATTTTAGGTACTATTGTTGCATATCATTTGAGTGATTTGAGTATAGAAAATCTATTGCAAAATAACTTTAGATGAATTTTCTTTTCTCTTTTTTTTTTTTTTTACTTTCGTTCAAATTTAAAATGAGGAAAATTAAAAAAAATAAAAAAAAATATGAATAAATTTGATTTGAAGGCAATCCAAAAACGTTCAAACTTTGTTGCTTTGTTGTTTTCTTTTTTTTTTTTTTTTTTATATATACTTTTTTTTTTAGTTTAACTATTTGAAGAAGGCTTTTGTTTTCCATATGTAAATTCTTTACTTTTTTTTTCTTTTTCTTCTTTGTTTGCTTTGTTTTGTGTAATAGGGATCTTCAATGCGCAAAGCGCTTTATAAATTGTTCCAATTTGATAGTTTGTTATTGTATAAAAAAATATTTAAAATTTTTTCTTTTTGCTTTTTGGTGTTGTGTGTGATATTTTTATCTATCTTTCTTCTTCTTATTATATTTCAATTAGCACCCTGAAAACGATTTTTCAGTCGGATTCTTTCTTTTTTTATGCAATCTTTCTTTTTCTTATAGATTTTTTCTTCTTTGAATCTGTTATTTCAATTGGTTTTTTATTTTTTTGCTATCAATTTTCATTTAATTTATTATTTGATTGTTGTTACGAAAACAAATATAAAAAAAAAAATTAGCAAAAATATCTTGTTGGTTGCAATAACCACAAAAAGAAGAAGAAGAAGGGCGAGTAATCAATCATACAGAAAAAATATAACCAAAGCCACAAAAAAGAAAATACAATATTTATATGATAAATGTGAGAAAGCAAAGTTAATAGAATTACACAAATAACGGTATTTTACAAAAAAAAAGAAAAAAAAAAAACAAACAAATAAAAACAATGTTTAACTGAAATGCTTTTAGGCTTTTCGTGGCATTTCATTCAAGCGTGTTGAAGCGTTTCTCCAAGAACGTCAAATAAAGTTTACACATATATTATGCAGTAATAATTATTAGTTTCTCTCGTGCAACAGCAGTTGCAACAGTAGTTTCTATGAAAAACAGTGCGCAATGTTTTCTTTCTTCTTTGCATTTGAAAAAGATTTCACTTTTAATTCTCTTCTAAAGATCGTTTAGGCGGTCTTTGATGGAACTTAATTCCTTCCTCTGCAAGACGTGGCTCATTGTTCGCGTCCCTGCTACGGGTTAAATATTCTTTAATGGCAGTGTGATGTTGCTGTTGTTGTTGTTGTTGTTGTTGTTGTTGTTGTCGTCCCCATTCTAATCTTTTATTTCGTTCAGCTTCTTTCTCTTCGTGTATCAATCGGGACATTGTGGCATCTAAAGGCTTCTCGGTGTCATTAACGAAAGTAAAACTTTTTGATGAATTTATCGTCATTCTTTCGTCTTCCCGTTCCTCTTTGTTGTCCCCTTCCTCTGCTTCACCTTCACCTAACTTACCAATGCCGACCGTCGTCGTCTCTGATGCCAGCAATTCAGCTGACGTACCTACAGACGTTTCAGTTTCAGTACTTTCTTCAACAACATCTGTAGATATCGTCAGCTCCTCTTTACGATCATCTTCCCTTTCTTCTGAAGAATTTTTTCGATCTTCTGCCATTAGTTGAACTTTTTTGATATTATCAACACCGCCGCCATCGCCTTCATTGTTAGTTGTTAATTTATTAGAGGTAATTTGTGGTGTATCTGATGATGTAGAAGAAGCCGCCGCTTCGCGTCTTTGCATGCATTTTTCTAATGCCATTTTTAAAGATTTACGTTTACTCATTCGATTCGATTGTTTATGCGCACTCATAACTACTGCTGCTGCCGCTGTTGCGGCCGCATCCTATTGAGAATGATTAGCGGCCGCTGCTGCCGCAGCAGCCACTGAAGCTGGTGCAATAGTGATACCAGCACTTAAACCAATTTCTTGTTTATGTTCACGTGCAATATGACGTCTTACCGTATTGTTACGGGTAAACGTACGAGAACAGAACGGACAAGGCACCCGTATACCCTGATGTCGTTGCCGTATATGAGCTCGAAGATTCGTCTCGTAACCATACAAACGATCGCAATATATGCATTTCAGTTTTTACCTAAAGCACAATAATTTTTCAATATCTCTTTCATTTTGGTTTTCAGGGGTAATTAAGAGTGAGAGAGAGCTAAACATTATTAATTAGTTCATTTCACTCACCATCTGCCGTATTCACCATACCGCTGTTTTTATTATTTAATTTGGTAGCATTCCACAGATTTAACATATCGGCTGGTGCTACTGAGGCAGCCAATGTTCCCGGTAATGTGCCATCTGGATTTTTTAGTGTTTCTAGCAAAGCTGTCGGAGTGGTTGGCGAAGCATTTGCTGTGGGTGGTGCTGGCGGTGGTGAATAACTTGAATTTTCCAATTTTACTCGCAGATCTTCTGCACAATTCTAGAGAGAAAAAAATATTTGAAATACATTTTCGAGAAAAAGAGCTGTTCCGTAAACACTACTCACTTCTTCTCTGGATTCTTCCAAATCGTCATGCTCTTCATCATTAAGGGGCTCTTTCGTGCTGCCGTTATTGCGTTCAGATTTCACTGATCTGTCCATATTAATAGGTGCACTGCAATTTCCAGCCACTGTAGTATTCGGACTATGATTATCGTAACGACTTTGTTTGTGATTAGTAAAAATACAAAAAGGGATAGGAAAATACCCACTTAGTAAAATTAAGTGATTTAAAAGATTACTTTCAATATATAATACCTCGATTGTGGCGAAGCTCTTTCAGAGTGCATAGTGTCCGCTTCGGTGGGTGCGTTTGATGAAGCGCTGGACGATGGCCGATGATAGGGCGGTTTACTAATGGGGCTGGGGCACTCGGATGGATTTTTTGAGCCATCCCTTAGTACACTGCCCCGTATCTCTTGTTCAGCATAAGGACTGCGAAGGGCCCGTTTGCGCAATGGCTCGTATGATATTGGACGGTGGTACATGGGCGGCACGTATGAAGGCATAGTACCCATAGTTGAGCTACTACTGGGAAGCATGAGGGAATCGCATTCTTGTTTAAGATTGCCGGTAGAGCCACCGAGATGGTGAGCGACGCCAGCGCCGCCACTACCCAAACCAGCGGGGGGTCCACCGACTGTATTGTTACCGCCGCCCATTACTCCGGGCGGACCTGTTATAATACCGCCTGTGCTAGGGCAGCGATCAGGAAGACCTATTCCAGTACCAACTCCCAAACCACCAGGACCGCCGCCGCCACCACTATTATTACCACCACCACCACCACCACTACCACTGCCACCACCACCGTTAACTCCGCTACCAGGAATATTCAGGCTACCTGTTGCGTTATTGCCACTGCCCGCTACAAGACCTCCACCCATAACAGAACTGCTTAAATTACCACAACTACTAATGCCACTGCTAATGCTACGCATACTGCGACGACCATTAGGTGATTCCAAAGCTGTCGATTCTATATGTTGCTGAGCCTGTTGAGCTGCTAAGCGACCGGTCTCTGTGGATAAGCCTTTCACCTAGCAAAAGGTTATATTTATATTAATAATTGCTCTTAGCAATGACTATTATATTTCATTAAGGGCTTATAGTTTCGAATTACCTGTAAATTTTCAGCAGATTTCAGGAAGCTATTAAGGGCCTCTTGTGATACATGCACTTCTCCTTTATACATAAATTCTAGTAAAGCGGCCATATTGTCCGAAGACGTAGCTTCTAATATGACCACGCATTGGCCATTTGTAGGCGTCGTCTCAAAGAGGTCGGCAAACTTTTTAGAGCAGGCAGCCAAAATTAATTTATGCGCTTTAAAAACCATGCCTTAAAGTAGAAAAAAAAATTTTTTTTTTAAAATAAAATCTACGACATACCTTTAGGCTTCAGCAAATTATAAAATAAGAAGTATATTTTTAGATAGCAAATGTACAGGTGGTTTTCATTTATTCATACAATACATTGGATGCTTTTGTGTTTATATATTGTAATGCGAAAGAAAATACGGGGCAAAAACAGCAAAAAAAAGCAAAAAAAAAGTTATCCTTTCAAAAAGACCTTGAACCCGTAAAATCATGTCATATAAAGCAAAGGTATGTACAAGTTTATTCCTATATGTATATACATATATATATATATACATATAAATAGATGTTTTTTAACATTATATACAACAACAATAGAAAAATGAGGCCAAGTGTATACATAAATACATATATTTATTGAAAGTATATACTGCAAGAGGAAAACGATTTCCTTGGTCTTGAATGTTAAGCAGAAAAATGAAACACCCTAATCATCCTCTTACGAATACATTTGAAGAATGGCGCACCAAAATCTTAACGACATCAACAACTTTTCCTTCGACGATGACGACGATGACGACGATGTATTAACAACGATGTGGGCAAACTAGACCAAGTGGAACGAACGAGTGCCGCAACCTACATACACATTATGTCAAGTAATATTGAAGAAAAGAAAACGAAACGAAAATTATCGACATTCTTTTTTGTTTGTTCACGTTTTGAAATTTTGGTCAAATCATCGTTCAAGCTGCAACAAAATTTGCAAAAATTCTTGAACTTAATGTTGGATAGAACTCTCCTCAAATGGATGCGTGGGTGGATACCTTTGTGTACCTATCGTTTGAAAGCAAAACCACAATTTTCTTCTTCTCTATAAAATTCTTTTTTTTTGCTCTCTTTTTTTATAAAAACGTCGCTCTGCCGCAAATCTTATTAAAGGTTGCGCTATATTTTCTATTCCTTGTGATGGCGGTCTGTTGTTTTTTTTTTTCTTTCTATTTTTCTATTTATTGTGGCCACTTGTGGTATCTTTGCTTTACACATTTTTACGCGTGCGAGATATATTTTCAGACAACAACCGCAGCAGCTGCTATATGTAATAAGAAGAAGACTAGAAATTGAAAAGAAACTGATTTAAAACTGATATCCTCTTACAGATGATTCTAAACTTTCTACCTCGAAACTTTCATATTTTTGCGATTCCTTTAAAGAACGGAAAATATGGAGGGCACATACTTTTATGGACATTTTTCTTTTAATTGCTTGTCGTTGAGCAATAATAGGTTTGAGCAATAATAGGCAGGTCAAGAAAACAAGACTAATGTTATAATTTTCTTCAGTGCTAAGAGGGTAAGCGAAAGCCTTGTTGGGTTTGTGCGAAATGTTCACGCGATATAAATCTGACAAGTCAACACATTCCTCCTACGATTAATGCCGTTCGATTAATACCATTAGGCTTAGGACGGCGCAATGGAGGGAGGCGTATATCGTTGCGCTTTGAACAGATTCTTTGGAATTACGATTAAGCAAAATTATTATTTTGGCTGAGCTGAATCTCCTGTTTATCTTACACTTAACTGTCTTAGTCAACCGGATTGGGGTATTTTGATTCTACATACATCGCTATAAATCTATTGTAATTCCTATTAAACATTCCGATTGGTTTTCCACAGTTGAGAGCATTTTCCGTATGAAAATGTTTAAAGCGAAAACGAAAGCGAATTATCAGGATTTGCACAACACACTCAACTCTTGTTTTACGCGGTCTTCTATTTTGAAGTGACACAGTTCACCAATTATAACAAATAAACTTTTTTACGCGAATTTCTTGTTCTAACGCGAATCCCAAAAAAATGTTCTTGCGAATTCTAATTTTGACAGTGTTTTATACAAACTTATGTGTGTATAAAACAACAAGATACAATTGGTGGAATAGCGCGATCAGAAGTCGATCGTTTTATGGCCAGATGCTATAATAACAGACTTGGTTTACAACAACAAAAACAAACCAACAGAGGCCGTTAACAACGCATGAAATTATCATATCTGACGTATCTACTGATGATAGCATTTTCGCACCAAGTCGCAGCAAGTAGCGCTGGATAGATTTTCGTTCCTAATTTCAATCAAAATTTTTATATGTTGTTCTTATGGGCTGAAGTTTCACTGTACATTAATTTTAATTTTTTATTTTGCTTTGCACATATGTAATATGGGCTCCCTTATTACTTATCTTGCATGGCTTTAGTGTTTTTTATTTTATACGACTTTTTACAGTTACAGAATATATTAGTAAATTTACCCTATGCCGCAAGTATTCTTTTAAACCATTTTTTTTGCATGGCTTTATAAGAACATACCTACCGTGTAAAAAAAGAGTTAGATGTAGTTGTGGGTGTTATTTAGAAATTTTCCTGCATAGCCTGTTACATACACAAGTAAAAGGCACGCAACAGAATTGCACCTTTAGCCAAAGAAAATATGAAATCATTTTCTGTCTGGCATCGAGAGTCTTAATGTTGAGGACACTTTTTCAGCTCCATAAAGAGTCTTTCATTAGCAATGACACTCTTTAAGATTTTAAAAAACAAGTCAACGTATTAAAGTAAATTATGCTTTACTTTGAAGCCTAAACATTGCAGTCGTTCAAATGTCCATCGCAGCTTTGAATATAGTGATGCGTATGATGACTCCAATTGTTAAGCATTCCATAGAGCATTAGTTGCGTTATGTTGGCGAAAGTACGCCTTTAAATGTTCCAAAGTTTTGTTAGCAGACGTGGACTTGATGCAGCCCCAAAGAAAAAATTTTATGAGGACTAAGTCACACGACCGCGGCGGTAAATTCGCATATCCACGTTTTGAGATGATACGGTGGCACATGTGTGGCACGTGGGACCATCCTATAAGAGTCACAGGTTTTCAGCCAAAATTCTCCTGTGTGGCACGTGGTACCATTCTGCTATAAGTCCACGTTTCCCATGTCTGT
>CCAG010013201.1:0-16528 GCA_001077435.1 Glossina morsitans morsitans | reverse complement strand
TAAAACAGTTATTCAAAAAAAAAAAATATATATATATAAGTGTAGCTGAAAAGGCAAAGGCAAATAAACGTTTAAAAACTATTACTAACTGTTTGCGGAAGAAGAAAAGAAATGTAATAAAAACAAATTACAATCTCTAGGCTAGTGCGACTTTTCTTCTTCTTTTCTTTTTTTCTTTTGTCTCTTTTGGCAAAAAGCCACATAGTAGGATGATGGTATTGCCAAAATTTAGGAATATATTTGTTACAAAACTAACAACTCTTTACAAATGAAGAAGTGTTTGAAGGAACGCCCAACTAACACTTAGGCAATATTCATCCTTGACTTTTACTATGACACGCGATTACCACAATTTCTTGACTGCATTTTCAATTGCAATTAACACATCATACATCCTGCATTTCGCACGAAGATAGACTTTCACTTACGAACACTAAAGAACTGAAAGATGTCTGTCTATTAGTGCCAATAGCAGTTCAACTGCTTTCATCGTATGCAGAAAAAGATTGTGAAAGTAAGATACGGTTAATGACTATTTGAAACGAGATGTATAAAGAGGAACAAAAAAGGGTCACCTCTTGTCTGGCTAGTCTACACATTTGATTGTAAAATAGTAAAGCGAAGATTCAGTCCATGAATCGATCGTTTGTTTTGTTCGTACTTAACGTGTATCTTGCATACTTGAAGTCATATGGGCTGCCGAGATCTGGATCAAATTTTGTTTTCAAGATATTGCATGGATCTTACTGTTAACTATGTAACACAGTACAGACGTAGTAGTACAACGTAAAGAAACTGTATTACGAAAGCAATGAACCCAGGGTGAAGTTTCGTGCATTGGGTATGAAGCCTATATTACCCAGGGTGACGTTTCGTGCACGTGGTATGAAGCTCATATCACCCAGGGTGACGTTTCGTGCATGAGGTATGCAGATCGTCTTTGGTTAAATGAATTTCTATATAGGAATTATTGTTCCTTTGGTGTAAAGAAAACACATCTGATATGCCTAAAGGTATATTATCTGTCCAAAAATAACTTTTGGGCGTGGTTTGTGACCTAAAAATGGCACTGCAGTTACTCTCAATGGTAGACCGCAACAAAAATATGATTATTGATTTTTTGTGGCACGTAGGAGAGGATTTCGCCTGGGACGATATATGGATTCTACAAAATGGTACAGCACATCATACATTCCGTGACAAAATCAACTCATTGGGATAAACTTTCAATCATGCCGTTATAGGCCCGTCACAAAAATCATGAGACTGACCTAACAACTTTATCGCCCGTCTGCCAATTAACGACTGATCGTATAGCTTTATTCACCGTCTGCCAATTAACGACTAATCGTACAGCTTTATGTGCCAGCTGCCACCTAACGGCGATGCTTGTTTCTCTCCATTTCTCTGCCATGTCACTTCACTCGTATCGCTCTATCTACCTAATTAATCTATCAGGTCTCCCCTGCTTACTGCTATGTTACGCATCTACACTTTACATACATACTATAACATTGGGTAGGCATGGTGAACTTTTTTCATTATTGTACAGATACTACGGCATCGTCTATACAATATGCGTTCATATTTTTGTGCGTTTATCTGCTGCGGTTTATGAACAATGATCAAAAAACATTTCGAAAAACAGAGATGTTCTCACTTTACGTAGTACTGTAGACGGGCTTTTGGAACATTTTCAATACCGACCTGCGCAGTTTGCTGATGGTAGGTGAGAGATGAGAGGGGACAGTTGACACACAAGAGACGAGAGGCGACAAGCCTACGACGAAGACGCGATAGGCGATATGACAATCGGCAGATGGCTAATGAAAGACGATAACTGACAATTGATAGACGATAGACGACAGAAGACATATGAGATATGATAAAGATGATAGGTGAGGACCAGCAAATAGCGGCAGAAAGACAGATGGGCGGACGGACGGACAGATCACAGACGGACGATAGACAGCCAACAGACAGACGATAGACATGCGACATATTTACGATAGACATATTGCAGACGACTAACGGACGATGGGCAGAAGAAAGTGAAACGACTGAAAGACGCCAGAAGCAGAGCATGCGCACGTCGGGTGGAAATTGGATTAAGTTAAGAACTATACATTTTCTGAAAACTTCTATATATGTAAAGTTCTACGTATTGCGTTCGACAAACCTAACATAGTCTTTAAGTGTAGCTATAAGCAAAAAGAAAATCCGGTATCGTTTTGGATTTAAAACCGATTTGCATGCTGTTTATTTTCATACCGGCTTTCTGTTACGAATTTTAAGTTTCATTTTTTTGCAAAGCACTCTCCGTTGCTATTCGAAAGAGAAAAATGGCATAAAAGCAAGAATCAGTTGCATTTTGCCTGGGAATGAACTTTTCATCAGCCACCGTTAGTTCATGTACAAATGATTTGACCTAAATATAATGGAAATTTCACAAAAATTGCTTTATTGTCATATATATTTTCTTCTTTCGAATATTCCCGCGTTTTGTTAACCGATAAATAAAAATATATATGTGAAGCAAAAAATATGTGAACATCTATATAAGGACTGCAATGAACAAATTTTCTAGAGGTATTCCATCTAGAGCTTAAATTTACAAAATTACCTCAGGTCGCAATATCAAAAGGAAAAAAAAAAAAGAAAAAATGCATCTACATTCTTGCTTAAATACACAAGCACACTTGGTTAAAGGAATACAACTGTCTCTCTAAAACTTTTCGAAATGACACAAGCTGTCACCTTTCAAATAAAGCAAAAAGAATGAAGAAAAAACAATTACGAAAATTATATTTGACTGTGACAGACTCTTTTACACCCACCATCTTTACCTTAGAAAAGAAAATAACAAATCAAATTTCTATAGTGTGTGGCAGAGGTGGGCAACTTTTTTCTTCAGGAGGCTAATTTTAGTTTCCATAACATGGCTGGGACCGGAACAAAATCAAATTATTATTAAAAACTCGGCATTCTGGATGAATTTCCTTTCCCGCCTTGTCTAATTCCTTAAATCACTTAATGCCCTAACGAAGAAAGAAAAGCACATTTCATATTTGATAGCAGCACAGTTGAGCCGGAAAAGAAGGCAGATGCAATACATTTGGAGCATTGCTATAATTGATTGAGCATCGCGAGCAAATTGAATTTGTGGAAAATTTAAACGTAGCGGGCAAGTTGTGGCCCGTGGGTCGGCATATGCCCATGCCTTCTCGATAACATTGAAGAAGCATTATTTCCAATTTTGCATATATTCCCTCCATTGAATATACGTGGAAATTATCATCACATATCTACTGTAGTTTATGAGCAATGAGCAAAAAACCTAGAAAGCAAAGCAGTTCTCATTTTGTGCTCCACTGTAGCTTTATTCTTCGATCTATTAGGGCCAACTTTAATGCGGAAGACTTTCAGCGCTACTTTAGATCAAATTTGAAGGCGACATCTTCATTTTTATTACCAAGAAAATGTTTCCCATAGACATTATCCGAATGGACAGACAGACAAACACTTGGACAAACACTACGTATTGCTCAAGAATATCTGTACGTTACACGATCTTTGAAACTTGCCGTCTAGGCGTTACAAACATTTAGACAAAATGAAAATGCCGCCACCCTAGGGTAATGGCTATAAAAATTTAGTGATTCTATCATTTGCACTGACTGTATGCACGAGTGAATTTGAAAGGTAATATTAAAGATGCTTAACATGTCTGCATAAACACATATTTTATAGATACACCCCCATATATATGTACATGCATATATCATATATAAATATTCAGATCGATACTTATTTACAGATGCAGACGGGCATGTAGCCGAAAAATTTTTGTCGAAATAAAGGTGGATTCAGTACATGCTTCGTGACATCTTTTTTTTTCCACCTTGTACTATATATAGCAACCTATTAAGAACTTAACTTGCTTATGCAATGAAATAATGACAAAAAGTATTGAATGTAAAACAAAATGTAACGAGAGACAGAGGGAGCGAATACGAAAACGATAGACAGAAATGCAAAGTTTTAAACATCTGCATATACTCTCAGCGAGTTCATCCGTTTCTGCTGGTCCTTTTTGTTTACGTCCATTCAATTTCGTTTCACATAAAACGCAAACATACACATACGTTCGAAAATTTACATTTGGAATTTTACCAGTAAAAGCCCTTATTGTACATATTCTGCAGGTGTTGGTACTCGTTTGAATAGTAAGTTCTTCTATACAGAATTGTTATATAAGTTATTGTTTGCAAGTAAGAGATTCCCAAGGATAAAGTATAATAATTTCGAATCTTGATTTGCTGCACTTAGAAAGAGGATAGTAGCTGTATATAACTACATCTGTCCTCTTCGGTCAAAGGTCGCTTCTGTAAGTCGGAGTAACATAAGTCTTCCAATAATACAACCGTCACCCTGTTATTGAATTATTATTTCTTATGTTGTAATTGTATATATATTCACGACGCCCTGTGGTATTAATATAGTAGTGCGAGTTGCCTTTGAAACTTTTTTATTCAACTCAGCAAGTCAGAGAAGAAGATAAGATGAAATAAAATGAAGCATGGAATTATAAACTGAAAGGGAAAAGGCGCGTTTCATTTCGAAGTTACTGAGGCAATAATATCCAACGCTGTTGCCCGTAATCCACAATTTCTAGCAAATTTTCATTTAATATTTTATACAAATAGCTTCCACGTAGCCTTGTTTGAAGATTAGGTATAAAGGGAAGATTAGGTATTAGGGTATAACTAACTAATCCCTCCGATTAACGAGAAATCTTCCTTTCTACATATGACTTGCGAATCATCCCAAGGCGAATAGAACTTTCTTTCCTTTTCTTATTGTTCTTACTCTTACCAGAAGAAAAAAAAAAAAACAAGTACACCAGGCTGATGATCTCTCTCTTTAAATTTGTGGGCCACTGACACTCATTTTCATATCTTTAGATGAATGCTTACTTTTCTTTCACCTGCTATTCGTCACTTGTTTTCCTCTTCTTATGAATGCATTTATTGACAATGAATACTTAAATGGAATTAAATGTGCATTACAGTCATTAAACGTTGTTGTTGACGGTATTGTTGGTCCTCGGAACACCTGTTTTAGTAAAAGTTTCACACAAAGTCCGATACGTTTGCTTAAAATAGACTTGAGGCACTAAAAAGGTAGAAATGTGTCATTAAAAGAACAAGTGCTTGTGTGCTCATAACCCCCACACCACTTATAATACAGATTGTCTCAAGTTTGGCCGGATGCTAAGTAACAAGCCCTTTTTTTCTCTGACCAGCGGGTGTTCAGAGAGTGTTCCTTGTAAGTGTAGTAGTGATCAGAAAGGATTAAAGGAAGAGAGGTGGGGAGGGAGTAGCGTTTGTGAAAGGTCAGTGTGGGCAAGTTGCTCCAAAGGCGGGCAGTATGGTTAAACCAGAACGAATCGCGTTAGTGTGTTGTGCGGTGTGCAGGTAACACCAGGACGAGTTAGTGAGAACGCTAAGAAAGATGTATAGTCTGGTTGAAGGATTTAATTGGCAGACATATCTCTTTTATCCCCGTCGAGCACTTGCCCTAAGTGTGCATCTTTCGACACTTCGAATACATGTCCTGCCCAACGAACATCGCTTTGCATTTCCATGTCCAGTACATGATTCTTCTTCTTCTTCTACATTAACACTTTTCCTGTGCGTTAGAAGATAGTTTTGATTTTTGGTGACATCAAAAATTGCCCTATTTCCCTGATCCTATTCAGATATTTTTATGAGGTTACGATTTAGTATGTCATTCATTATGCAGCGTTTGTTCTGTATCTTAGTCTCTTGTTAAATGAAAACAAATGACGCAAGGTGCTCCCTTCTGCAAACAAATGAATAGGGTTTGCAGAGATGGTCGTTAATGAATACAAGGAAGAGAGAGGACGAAAGAACACCAACATTTAAGTGGAATTTTTTTTGAGGAATACTCGTCCAATGCAACTCTTATCGAACGGTTCTCCAAGAGGCTCGATGTAAGTCAAACTCAAATGCTGTTGACAACACATGCAATCAGCTTGGAGACAAGAGCATCATGCCATAGTGTATCGAATGCCTTGGAATTATCTAGGCGAACGGCTTTGTTTTCGCCAAAATGGCGAATAGCTTGGTTTCACTTTTCAGTGCGGTAAGACATTAGGTCACCAATGCACCGATTTCTGCGAAAGACATATTGGCTGTCGGTAATTAAGGCTCTGGATTCTAAATGTGGAAAGAAAACAGCAGCAACGATGTTGGTCAAAAAATTGCCCCACCGGATCTAAAGTTTTTCAGACCATTTGAACGATTTATCAAAACAAGTCTTTATATGCAAAATGGCAAAAAGAGTCGTCCAACCCGGAGCATTTACAATAGCGTTCGTCCTTGGGTCATCGAGATTTCATTTAAATATTTCGAAAATTGCGACCCGTAGATTGAATACAAGAACACGTGCACAGAAATGAGACGAACAGACATGCTTCGCTTTCTGAACAGATCGGTATAATAAAAGTCAGGTCTATCTCAAGTCCTTTTCGATGGCACACCCGTCCACACTATTTTAATGTACTCTATATCACAATTGATATAGTGAAAGTGAGCAGAGATTTAGTGAAACTCTCCAGAGAAACATTACATAAATGGAATTACTGAGTAATCTGGGATGGTATATGCAATCATGTCGTTAGTAAAGATTCTTATTTTTCTAAAAAAAGAAATAAAAATGTAAAGGAGAGCAATTGCTTCCAAGTGATTACGTAAAACTAATTTCAGTTTCTTTTGCTAGCGCTGTGAATAAATTCATATACATTCCCACGTGACATTAGGAAAACTAAAGCAAAAGCAAACGAAGAGGTTTAAAAGAAACGCAGCATAGTTACAGGACATGTCCTTATGGGGAAATGCTATATGGTATTAACAATTGTTGTTTTTATTGTCGGGTTAATTATCGTTTTCACTTACCAAAAATCGGATGCAAAAGTGATAGAGATCCCTTCAGGTGGTGGTGGGTAGTAGGTGCTGGCATTACCTTCTTCCTATATCATTAGAATTGATTGGCTTTTCATATTTGTTCGCAATCAATATCAATTTAAATATTTTGATATTACTACGATTTGTTTCGGACTTCATTTTTCTCTTTTCAGAAAAATTTATTCATTTTTTCTTCATTCTTTGTCCTCTCGTAATTGATAGTGTTAAGGTTAAATTATTATGCATTCCATATATTAGTCTTTTCATTCGGATTGTAATTTAATTTTTTTCCTCTTCTATTTTTTGCTTTTATTTGTATTTTAACCAACTACTCTTTACAATCATTTCAATACCAATGGCTTGTTCCCTCATAAAAATGCATTGCTTTCATTGTCTAGATCAATAGATTTACAACGTTATATATTATATACCGTAGATATATGTATATATACGAATATTTATATAAAAAAGAAGGACGGATACCACAGACATAAATGTAGGGAAAGCTATGAATAAATTCTACAATCCAGCTAAAACAGAAATTCTTGAAATTATTATTACACCGAATTCCCTTTTTACACGACAAAATCTCTTTTTGCACGAATTGTTTTGCTTTAACACGATTTTCAATATTCTATGAATGTTTTTTACACATAATTATCTTTTAACACGAAATTCAATTTAAGACGAGTTAAAAAGGAAACATCCTCTTTTTACACGAATTGTTTTGTGTTAACACGATTTTGAATATTCTATGAATGTTTTTTACACCTAATTCTCTTTTAACACGAAATTCAATTTAAGACGAGTTAAAAAGGAAACATCCTCTTTTTACACGAATTGTTTTTTTTTTAATGCGATCTTCAATATTCTATGAATTTTTCAATGAATTTTTTTTGATGAATTTTTCTGATGAATCTCGTTTTCCTTTTTGATGTTTCTATGTATATTCGCGTTGGAATTTTCACAATTCCGTTAGGCTATATTGATTATTTGTGTATATGAGTGTGATTTCCCGTATTACCAATAGAGTAAAGATTTTATGTATTTTTTACGCAAGTTAAAGTGGTTTTGCAGACTACATATAATTTACTTTTTATAATATGATTAACGAATTAAAATGTCTAAGACAACAAGAGTTTTCAATTTTGTTATGTTTGTTTGTTGTTTATTCTACTTTTCAGTTGCTCTTTCAAGTCCAGAACCAATCTACTATTTTTCCATTTAGTCAATATCTTTTTTTCCACGAATTTTTTTGCACGAAATTTAATTTAACACGATTTAAAAAGAAAAACTTCTCTTTTTACACGAATTGTTTGGTTTTAATACGAATTTCAATATTCTATGAATTCAATGCATTTTTTTTTAAAAATTTTCCATGAATTTTTTCATTCACACTCCTCACAAATATGCATTGTAACTTCGCCTTATAATTTTCACAATTCAGTTAGACTATGGCGGTTATATGTCTATAGGATTCCCCAAGTTATACTGCTTACAGTAAAGACGTAATCTATTTTTCGCGCAAATTACTTATAATTTCTGAATATATAATAATTCTTATAATTTCTTAATATTATAAATTTCTCATAATACATTTAATGAATTAAAATATGTAAGCACGAAATAAATTCTTAACTGGACTCTAACAAAAATTTTTTAATAAATAATGTTTATTGTACTTTCAGTTGCTCTTTGAGGTTTGCAACCAATCTACTATTTTTCCATTTAGCTTATATCTTTTTTTACACGAAATTTTTAGGAAACTATCTATCGTATAAAAGAAAATTAGCTTTATTTATAGAGATAATAGTTAGATGTCTTTTCTAGTAATTCTCCATTAACGGAGTTAAAAAGAAACTTTTTTCAAAGAATATAACTCGTTTAGACTGTAGAAACCAATTACTTAAATACTACAGTGTCGAAGTTGGCCACATTTCTGGCAGAAAGAAGCTAAAACCAAACTGCAATAAATTTTGATATTTTTAATTCTATCAAAACTTAAGATAAACTTGGATCAACACTGACACTGCCGACGTTTTGCATATTCCTATTTTTATGAAAAAGAGGTCAGTTTGATCCATAATATTTCTCAAATTGTCACACTCATAAAAGTGGGGATAAGAAAGAAGAAAACAAATGTATGTAACCTAAAATGTTAATACTCCTTGATTTCTTAAGCTTTTTTTTCCCAGTATTTTCAAATGCTGAAGAGAAAGCTTGTAAATCTCACAAAGCGCATCATTATCTTACGAGAAAAGCGCCTGAATCAAGACGAATGGTTGTTTGTTGAAAATGTTGTCAACAGCATCACAGTTATCAACACCATCTTGATTTGTAAGAATACAATGCCCGTCAAAATCCCGTCAATAGTGATTGGGAAATATCTAGGACTGCTTTTTCTATTCAAATAAAACTCTTCGCTACTAAGCGTTATTTCAGCTAAGCGATCGACAAACTTAGCAATTGTGCTGCTGATACCGATTAAGGCTACTACTGAGTTGACAGGGCTTTTCGCCCTTATAATCCGGGATAATTCATCAGATTCCAAGGTTCTCTCACTTTACAACCTTTCGTTAGATAGCATCACTTTTGTTTAGAAAAAGAAGAAGAAAGAAATCGGGATTTATTATATTGTAATTAGGGCCCTTCATAGGCAATTTACGGGCAATTCTTCAATCCATTAATAATTCACTGTATGCTAATCCTTGCATTTAATTTATACTAACTCGCCGTCACAAAAGACGTTTACATTATCTCCAATTGTATTTCCAGACCTCGACCGACGTTGAAAACTAAATCAACATCTTTTCGTGAGCCACCCAATCTCTTAAATGGAAGCTCCTTTTCTAACTTCTCTCCTAAAGATCGCCATTGGCAACCTTGCCAGATCTCTGTTGAACTCTGCCCATTACTCACTACTACGCTCACTACTACTTATTTAACTTATATATTAGCACACTTTCCGAACAAATGAAATGTGAGGGCAAAACGTGAGTGAACTACTAGTATATATATCTTACTAGGATCTCTAATGAAACATACGTTTAATCATTTATTAATATATTTGTTTTTATTGATTAAAGAAAAATGAAAACCGTTTACACATTTGTTATATACGAATAGATAGGTGCAACTTACTCCCTGTCCTGCACAATAAAATAAAAAAAGACCCATGACATTCTTAAGGAAAGCGCAAGCAGGATAATAAATCTCTCGTTACGTACATTAGAAAATAAAAAAAAAAAAAAGAATAAATAAAAAAAGTAAAAAACAAAAGGAATACAAGCGCACACAAAAATAATCATAAATTTCAGCAAATATTTCAGCATTCAACAAAAACCCAAAATTTATTTACGAAAAAAAAAAACACATTTTCATGTATTCAACCACATATTTAGTAAATTTTACAAATTACATTGTTAAAGTGCAAACAACACTATACGCATATGGAGAGTAATAAATAACCATAGCACTAGAGCGAGAAAAAATTGTTTTTTATACCCTACAACACTTCTGGTAGAGGGTATATTAAGTTCACGCGGACCTACATAATATTCAGAAGAACTTAAGGTAGGTCCACCTTCAGAATCAGAATAATTTTTTGAACGGAAGTAAGTCTGTCTGTCCGTCTGTCCCTCTGATGTCTATCCATATTAATTTTATGTTTAAGCGACTTATCACAATGTTTGAGATATTTTGGTTAAATTTGTTACATTGCCGTGTTTTGACCCACGAACGAGCCCTATTGAATTTGTTTCGGATCAGCTCTCAACTTCCCCTTATAACGCTATACTTTGAAAAGTCGTTAGAATGGAAAAAATTGCAATTTTCAAAATTTCTCGACAAAATTCGTATATAATGGTATTTCGTCATTCCAAATTGATATGAAAAATTTTGGTCCGATGAAGGCAATTTTTTGAACCCCCTCTCATACAATCTGTCCTGCGGAAACATAAAGTTTATATGCGAAAAAGGTCGAATTTTCTATATTTCGTGGCGAAAATTTCCTCATAATAGTAAATTGACAAATATATCAACTTTGTCGAACTTGCACCACGTAGGTCTATTTTCGGATACGATCGCATATATGAATTCTCAGGATACGTAATATGCCAAAAAGTCTTGTTTTATGACAAAAAGTTGTTCATGATTGTAATTTCACATAAATATTAAGTCTATGTATTAGTATGTGTCTATTTCTTGGACCCCACTTCATGTAAAATTTCTTAAGAATAATAAGATCTTCAGAGAAAGGTTTAATTTTTAATATTCCATGATCGATAGTAGCGACTGAGCAAAAAAAATTAACGTTACCGCGGATTTGGATCGGCCCAGAGACCATCATGAGAAGCAAGTCTTTATGCAGAGCAGGGATCGAGAAGATTTTTTGGCCACGGGCCAAATTCAACCAAAATGTGAGCATTAAGACGAAATTCGGGTCATTGTTATTTTTTTATTAAAACACGCTTTTAGTAAATAATAACAATGTTGAGCTTGTGACGTCAATTTAGTCAAGTCTGGTCTATAATCAGTCATTTTAAGACGTCTCTTAAGTATCTAAATTTTCGATTTTTATATTTTATAATTGATTTTTATATATTATTCTCTATTTTCGGAATTAAAGTGGGTCACGTGATATTATCAAATGTGACCCAACCGGGAACCTGCGGGTCATACATTGCCGACTCCTCATATAGAGAGAAAGTATAATTTCGGAATCTGAAAAATACTAAAATTCTTAGAAAATAAATTAATTTTGCAAAATGTGGCTCGCGTCATGCGACGTTTCGGGCATGGCCCCACTATGCGGCATATTTCATGAGAATTAAGCCTTTGCATAAAAGGAAGGTGTCATTTTGTTGCCTTATTACTGCAATGAGGGCATAAGCGAGGGCATTAAGCGAAGTGGTGAAAGGTATTTTAGGGGTCGGTCTTGTCCGACTACAATGTTCTTACATGTCTTCTCTTTTTTTTGTTACTCTGATGACTGCAACAAAATTACATGCTTGTCGTTGGTAGGGAAAAGTTTGTTAATTTCCTTTTTGGATGCACTATGTGTTTGTGTATCCGTTTACGAGATGATATTCCTGTGCTTTTCACTTCATTTGCAAACTATTTTTGTGCATTATATTAATTCACCTATATATACATAGACTTGATCCTCATATGTATGCATGACGGTGGACAATGTTTTTGTTTGCCTTGTTTTTAAATTTACTCCACGTAACTTATCTAAGGTACACTGAGGTATTCTAGGTTTTGTTAAAAAATGAATACTTTATCAGTCTTTTAAAAATACCAGTAGTGCAATTTAAAGTTCCCGATTAACACATCTAAAAACTTAAAGGTCGCCTTCGCCCTTTAAGCAAATCCCGTATTATACATACATTTGAAGTTCATTTTGTTTGCTTTTCTCGAGAACATAACATTTTTTGATATTATGAATGTTCTTCCTACTCGTTGCTTGTTTGCTTGAATTTTTCCTGTTACGCTAGGTGAGGACATAAATGTATGTGCATATATACCTAAGGGTGTAAAGGAGAATACAGTGCAATAATGTATGCATTTACACGACATTTTTTTTTTTTTGTTACTTCAAGCCATGACTAAAGTTTAATGAGTGACGGTATGATATGAAAACGATTCGATGGCAAAGTTTTGTTGTTCATTTTCTGGTTGAAAAAATTTTCAGATTTGTTACAACGTCTATAGAGTATATATATATATATATATATTAAAGTATTTTGCAAAACTTTTCTTTTGTCTACTTTTTCATTACAACGTAGTGATGCGTTTACAGGATGCTAGCTAGATTCAGGCTCCAGTATTATTAGCTGTTGTTGTTGTGCTCATAGTGCATTCTTATGAAAACGATTAACTTTCGATACACTGTAAATTCAATATCGTATGTTTCCGTCCTTCTTCTTCAGTAATATAGCAATACATATGCATATAACATATACGTTACGTATACACGTTACTTATTTATAAACGATGGAATATGATATATTAACTTTTATGCTTTTCTTTGAGTATAAGTTAGATAGGAACTTTAAAATGTATCCCGCGAGACGAATAAAGATTTCTGTACTCCTTTAGAAAAGAGCTTAATCATCTTTCATTAATTATCGTGTTACTCAGCTTTTCATTTTTAGTCTTTCTTGGGTTCATTTTTTTAAAGTTTACGCCACTGGTTTTCTTGCTTTTCATCTAATTTGTCTTTCTTCAGGGAGCAGTAAAATTTCAGTAATTTATCTTAGTATCTTTGTTGTGATGTTTTAACATCTACGGCGGCCATCCAAGTGTTCAAGATAAAGGCTTCGTTGTAAATCGGATAAAAAAGCCTTCTTATAATTTACACTACATTTTAAAATCTCTTATTAATCTTCTTCTTATATTCTCATATTAGCTTACAGAGAAAGATAGTAAGAGAAACAAAGAGAGCGAGGACATGAGGATCATAATGACAAATAAAGGATCGGTCCTTAGCTTACATATATGGGCGTTATTTTGAAAAAACTATGATAGCGAATTTTATAAGATATTTTCTATAACCTCCTAGTTTTCGTTGCAGCTCAACAAAGTTTTTTACAACCATCTCCAACTTGCATTGAAATCAACAATATTTCCCAATAATGTTTATTTATTATTCTATACCTTTCATAGTTTGTGTGGATTAAAACCTTATTTCTCTAAATATTTGCTGCAACCTCATAATAAATAATTCAAAAATTTGAGATAATAACAAGTAAGAAAGTTATATTTGGTAGGGTTCGAATCTCGCATACCTAACACTATGTTTTTCTCTTTCTACTCTCCCAGTTCTTTAATTTGATACCCATATCGCTACTATTATTAAGGAAAAATTAATCCTCCAAGTCGTAGTGTCCACCCCATAAAATTTAATCACTTGTAACACTGCGTAGGCGTGGCGGATGTTTCCATTTTTGCACGTAAGGGGTGCAGTGATTCGTAAAGTAAATGCGGAAAATTTCACTATGCTGACTTTTATAATTTCCGAGTAACGAGCAAAATTGCAATTTTTGTTAAAAAAAAGAAAGGATTTGTGTTCATTTTACGCTCCACTGCGCGCTTCTGCTCGCACCGATTTGGCCCATACCATTCAATAACAACCTGCGTGCAAAATCTTTCAATGTTTCCACTAAATTTGACGTCGATATCTTCATTTTTGCGATCAGGGGGACGCTAACAATAAACACCACACAAGGTCACACAGACGGACAGACGTGGCTAGATCAACTCTGAATTTCACACTGACGAAGAATATATGTACCTTATAGGGTCTCTGAAGCTTCCTTTTGGATATTACTTACATTATGGAAACAAATATAATAAGTATGTCCTCTTCTTACAGTGATGGGTATAAAAATTATAATAACTCGTAACGCTTGTCAATAATTTCATTGAAATGGATATAAACTTCTCGCGCACAAGTCTTACACAGTATTCTTACTTTACGGTAGCATTCACTCTTCCAGATAAAGTTTAAAGCTTTCAGTTGAAATTTTTAAGTATACATGCATACAGACGGACATTCCTAAATCATTTCCATCAACTATCCTAATTGGCAGTACATACATTCGGTGGAGTTTTTAAAGCATATATTACTATATAAGTGGCATGTGGTAAGTTGAAAAGTGTTTTAATATTAACAACGACTCCTTTACTATGCCATTTTGCTTTTGTTGTTCCCTTAGTATTGCTTGTATTGCTTGCCTTTGGTCATATATTGTAAGTATAATGATACCGGAACGCAACGTACATGTTTTAATTCCGATAATATCTTTACAGTTATCTGTTAATTTATTAGCATGTAATAGTTAAATGAACGTGAAAGTCATTAGTACGTGTTTAGTAAAAGCAATTATATAGAGATTCAGTTGTTTATTTCATACAACGCATTATATAGCATTAAAAGTTAATTTTCGAATGCGTGGTCATGCCATTCTAATGCCAGGATAATATAAGATTTTCAACCTATACTATAATATGCATGGTAAACGAATGATGGCAAGGAAGAATAGAGTGCATAGCGTGTGTATAAACATATATATATATATGTAATAAATTTCTCTTTTAAAGGCAAATTGTAGTTATTTTACAACAAAAAAGAAAACTAACGACAAACTAATATTTTTGTTACACAGACGAGTCCTTTATTCTCATTAGGTAGGTAGTTACTGTGAGGGCTATTTTTGCCCAAAACCCGGTCCTGGGTTAGCTCAGCGGCTTCGGGTTTTCTTTCACAAGAAATTTCTTTGTTTATCTGGGTTTCTTCTACGTTTCTGTTCTACTGTTGATCGTCGCTGCAGCGCATTAAAATGCTTGCAGTTTTCCTTTGCTTTTCATAAAACTTCTTTAAAACAGACTCAATAGCTTTATTTTCTCAATTGGATTCTTATATAAGATTTTTATATATCTTTAAAATATACTTCAGTATTTCTTCTGTGATATCCACAATTTTCCTTTTTTCTACTTCAAATACAAGTTCACTTTTCTTAATCTAACAACCTAGTACCCCCTTAATTGTAACCGCACCAACCAGATCAAAACGTTTACTCTATCGTTCACCCCGCGGCCAACTGACTTAATCTAACTTAACTAATTCTGTTCTTTCTTAACTACTGCATCGCCTTGCTCGGCTCCCGCTCCTTAATCCTTAGTCTAGAACTCAAACTTCGAAAACTTGAACTTATTTCCTAATTCTCTCTATCTTTCTTTTGCTAAATCCTAATTCTCTTAGCCTAACTTACTCTAGCACTCCCCTCAGACAGGAAGAGCCTTTGAGGCAAAACGAGGGACGACTTTGGTTCCTCACATTACTTACTCTTTTTTGGTTTATTAAAAACCTACGCTTTCTAAAGCCCTTTCAGAGTTGCAATAAAATAATCGCATTCATGTTATAGTGGTATAAGAAAGCAAAAAAAAAAAACAAATTAAACTCTGACGCACAAATACAAAGAGATAATAAAACAAAATATTAAAATCACTCATACGCAACCATAACTGAATCTATACATAAATACTTAGCTAGTAAGAGAGCTCCAGTCAACTGTGGCCGAATCTTTTATACCCAACACCTTTTAAGTAAAAAAAAGGAAAAAAAAAACAGAAATTTTAATATTGGAAGCGATCATTTTTTTCCCCATTTTTCTATAGTCATTGTGCAGGGTTATCCATAAAATTATATCTCTCGTAGTTGATGAGCAATGAGAAAAAAACCCAATTTTTTTCTTTCTTTTTTTGTTTTCGAAAATGCAAATTGTTTCAGTTTACATTGGACTTCGATCGGCTTGGATTATTTTTCTTAGCCATCCCCATGCTTTTACCAAATTTTCAATCCTATATCTTAATTTTTGCAATGGGTAGCATGTTTTCTACAGAGAAAAGGACGGGCAGACGTTCACGCACGCCTATATCTATGCAGACTATGAGGCTGATGAAGATTATCTATACCTTGTAAGATCTCTGAAGCTTCGTTCCATTACCATAAAATTATTATACCCCCCCCCCCC
>CCAG010013200.1:0-17973 GCA_001077435.1 Glossina morsitans morsitans | reverse complement strand
TATTATCAACACTCTCGTATCTCTTAGGACTCTTCTCCCTTACTAAAAAAATTTTTACCCCCCCCCCCCCCCCCCCACCTCCTCACCCACCTTTCCAGTGGTGAGTATAAACAGGTGAGGACATTATAGTTGAGCAAGGCAGACTATTAAATACCCTAAAGCACTTAACCTACCACACCCGTCTTTGGTAATTACACATTACTTCCATGGAAAGGCATACTTTTCATGACAGCCCGCATATAGGAGGATGTCCGATGACGTCACCCAAATTTTTGAATCTTCATTTACTTTCCAAAAATTTTATTATTTCTCGGTTTCCTTCATAAAAAATTAGAAATTCGACTTTTTCTCCATGGAAGGGCTTACTATTCATGATAATCCCCTTATACGTTAGGATCTCAAAAGTTTACACAAGTTTTGAGTTCACGATATTTAAAAAATATGTTGCAAATTTTTTCAATTTTTGTACCGTTGCCGTAATATCGCCTATCTCCGCATATTGCTGTAAATTTATAGTGATTTATCTGTTGTAGTTTTATAATTAAGGAACAAAAAAAATATTTTTTTTTCGTTTGTCAGCTTATAGGAGCTGTAGGACTATAACATGTCCTTTGACCGCTTCTGCCCATTTTCAATATCAAGCCCCATACTGAGCGACAATGAAAGATGTTATGAAGATAAATTCGAATTTCACTAACAAAGACATAAACCAACAAAGGTCTATTAACTACTGACGTTTCAAGATATAGTTGGATTTGAAGGCATATTCCGTTCAAGTTAGGAAAAGTTCTGCGGACACCTCATGAATCTATTTTTTCCTCCAATATAAACCAAAGTAAGTAAATCACTAAATATTTACGGATATATGCACTGATAGATGAGAATCCGGTACCTATAGAGAAACGGAAAAAATCGACCACGCATTCGCACACAACATTACAAACTGAAAACATTCGCAACACGCCGAACAAGGCCTCAAAGATCCTATAAAGTATACAGATTCAAACATTTTCCCATAGTCAGCTTATGTATGTGTAACGCGTTTCAAAAATTTGTCAAAAATAGTTTCAAAAACCAGAATTCGAATTTGTTTAGGTTGAACATGTTTAGGT
Source organism: Glossina morsitans morsitans (assembly GCA_001077435.1). Classification (NCBI taxonomy): domain Eukaryota; kingdom Metazoa; phylum Arthropoda; class Insecta; order Diptera; family Glossinidae; genus Glossina; species Glossina morsitans. Next base: position 16,861 of record CCAG010013200.1, on the reverse strand, counting down.
TCGTTGTTATGTTTCCTAATTTGAACGGAGTATACCTCAAAAACCAACCACATCAAGATCGCAACTACTTAACAGACCACGGTTAGGGCATTTAGAGAGGCCTGTTAAGAGAGTTGGCATGTGCTCCTTGCCTTTGGTATATTCATTTCGAAGTTATCTTCACACTCTTTCGAAAATCTGCATAATATGTATCTATAGAGTCCCTCAAGCTTCCATCTTAATAATGCAAACGCTTTGATAGCGTCAGTATGCCGTTAATCTCTGAGTGATGGGTATAAAAATTTTAAATTGTAACAACAAACCGCTTAACAGACAAACAAGCCTCTCTTTTCCCTTGTTTGTACATGTCTGCCGGCTTACATGCGGACGCATCGAAGTGTGTTATGCGCAAAAATTAAATTTTAACATATGTCAATATGACGCATGTTTTCTTAAATGCACAACAACTGAACTTTTACATGCAGATGTCTTTTCATCAACATTTTTATCCTGCGGAAATATACACGGAATACATACACGGAAGGAAGGCACCATAAGAGTTTGGATGCATTTCCAAATTTTTTTTTTTGTTTCACATAACACATATCACTTTCGATATATATATATATATGCATACACAATATATATAAATATATTCTGGATTAACTGGGAAAGGAGAATCGATTTAGTCAAGGCACACTGTCTGTCATTCTGTTTGCTGCTCAATGAATTTAACTGCCATTTACGAAAACTAACTTGAAAACTTTGTTTAGGAGACGAAAGCTTGCTTTCAAATCTTTTCTCATCTTTTCATTGCCATGAGTTTGAATTCGAAAATCTACGAAAACGAATCAAGAAAAATTATGAATTTTATCTTTTTGCACAAAAAAATGAAATAAAAATCATTGATCTTACACAAAACATATAATATATATATACATATATATATATATATATATATTGGTGTATTGAAAATATAACAAATATCAAAATTGATTTAAAGATCTCATTTGTTTTCTACCTATCTGTCTGTCCGTCTGTCCGGCATTTGCTTAAAACAGGGGTTGGTTTACGGTTCTCTTGATCGAGCGAAAAACAAAAACGCTTTCAAACTAAAAGGTGACATTTTATTTTCGATACCAAGCAAACACTCATACGCCACGGAGCACCATCAATCCAAAATGCAAAATCTATATCAAGTTTGCTCAATAACGAGAATCGTAAATTGACTGCAAAATTGCCAGTTAACAGTCCTTTACTTTCATAGATTTTCACTTTAAAAAATCTCCTGGTGAAGAACGAACATATCCAAGCAGTCGAGAGCAATTATCAAGAAATCGTGACTATAAATATACGCTACACCTGCCTATAAGACGATAGATTCTTTTTTTTATTATATGAAGCCATTCGCTTAGAATACACAAGCGCAATTTTTATGGCCGTTGAACAACTGACGGTGATTATGCAAATCCTTGCTCCATTTTAAGCTTGCTTTCTATACCATACCACCACACTTATGGTACAAGGACACAAGTCCAAATAAGTTTATGCGGAGGAGAAGGAGAAGGACTTGAAATACACTCACCATGCGTTACAGCGATCGATTCTAAGCTTGTCTCTCCGTCTGTCCGTCTTGCTTTCTTGTTTTCAACATTACAGATTGCAATTTTTGAGCAACTTGATACATGGCTCAGACGGAGTCATTTTTCCCCCCACTTCCCTTAATAACACTTTATTATAACAAATTCTTATATGAATAAATGTAGGACGTTGTATGGTATTTAATGGTGCGCCATCTTCCACTAAAGTGTTTTCACTTGTTTTGTTTGTTTTTTTTTTTTTGTTACTTTTTGTTAACGGTACCGGTGCGGTTTTCGATAGGAAACGAAGAACTGTCTGCTGTGTAGACATATGCTACCATACAAGACAGAGCGATCAATAATGCGCAGAATGGAACGAAAGAGACGAAATGAAACGTGAATTTTAAGGGCAATAAACGTAAGTATAAGAAAAATGATTTTGGGGCTTACAATAGAATTCGTATAAAACTATTTGTGTAAATACGGTAAAGCATTATAGTGTTCATCATTATCATCAGTAACTACAGAGTCTTGCACGTATACATTGGCAGCCCAGCGATCAGAAACGCTAAAAATGAATGGCATAACACTATATAGTAAGGAACAACTTTTGAGGATTGTGAATGGATAGCTTGAACAGAGATAGGCATAACTCTGTGATAGCTGTTAAGCTCCACATATGCACTTGAGCACCACGCCATTCTTGCTCACAACAAAAAATGTGATGTTTCTATTCCTCGTCTTATTTTATGGCTTAAGTCACTTTTTAACATTAATTGCATTTTTATACCTTACGCCAGTTGTAGTGCAAATGTGTATTAGGCTTGTGCGTATGTGCGCAACATCCACGAGTACTTGACTGAACTTTTACTATCCATTCAGAAACTCTTTCAAAAAACGATCTAGACTGGTCTGCCCGCCTGTCAGTCTTTTACTATCCATTCAGAAACTCTTTCAAAAAACGATCTAGACTGGTCTGCCAGTCTGTCAGTCTTGTCTTCTTGTGTTCAACATACAAATCGCTATTTTTGCGATATTTCGATGCATTTTAGTACACCGATATGTTCTGACCCAAGAAAGAGTGCTATTGCAATTGATCCGAATCAGATCATTTTTTCGATCACTTTCTATATAACAACTTATTTTGAAAAATTGTTCTATGAATGACTGAAGGATGACGGAAGATATTTAATGGTCGGCCGGATTCCACGTTTGCTTATTTCTTACATTAAGAGCGCAGTCAAATTTAGTGCCGCCTTTTAATCTCTCACTCTAGGTTATGTCGAACGAAGACCAGCTCAATGACTACACCATCGCCCACAGTATAAACGTTAAAGTTTTTGTACATTTATCTGTTATAGTTTATGCGTAGTGAGCTAAAAGTCGTTTATGCCGCAGTTGACGCGGTGCGGTGAGCGTGTCCGTTGACTGATATGCCAACATGCATGCAAGAGCTTCCAATGTTTCCGCTAAATTTGAAGTCGATAGCTTCAGTTTTGCGGCCAGGAGAATGTTTACAGACGTACGGACATACACGCGAACAGACGGACACGCTTAAATCGATTTACAATTTAATGCTGATCGAGAATATCTATATGTTGTGATGTCTCTGATGCTTTCTTCTGGGCGTTGCAAACGTTTTGAGAAAAGATCATCCTTCGGTGATGGGTATAGGGGCTCAATGCAACCGTATAAGTTATATCATGGAAATTTGCTAGACATTGTATCTTTGAGTAGACTGCTTTGCAATACTCGAAATATAAATAACTATGATATAAGCTAAGTGAAAGAGTATCCTCAACCATTTTGTGGACGTTACCTTGTCACAGGGTGCTAACAACTGTTCCAACCAAAGAAAATCGTCACTAGAAAACGTTTTCATTATTAATTACTCTCATAACCGATGCGGTAAGAATTGGAGGAAAGGCGCAACCAGACCATAACTTATAAAGTTGTGATGTTGTTCGCTTTCGGAAGGCAAAACTTAACTAAGATACTTCAACTGCCACGAATTGAAATATGCTAACGCTATATTCACCCGAATTTGCGCCTTCAGTGATTTCAACCGTTTAGCTATTGCATGTTCAAGAAAGACTTTTGCTCTTATAGCGACATCAACACAATGACTCCGCTCGTATACAGCTTCAAAAGACCAGTCATTCTCGAAAGGCTCTTATCTTATCTAGCTTCAAAAAATTCTTATACTTTCCTACGAAATTCCAATTCCACTCGCAACAAGCTAGAAGTACCAGCTGGCAACTGTTAAAACTTTAAACAATTAAGAAAATTATATTCGATCATGACCGACTCTTTTATACCCATCACCGTTAACTTAAAAAAGACAACAACAAGAAAAGTAAAAGAACTAAATTTTTATGCTCTATAATTTGAAGTGGACGCGACTGAGTTTTTCAAAATAAAAGTCATTGTCGCATAGGTGTGTGAGCGTTGCAGATGTGCGCATTGAAAAGTTCACGTCAGCTCCAAATTCCTTTCGCTAACGGGAGAATGTTTACCACAAATACTACAAAGTTGCGCAAACTAACAGATGGACAGACGAATAGGCAGACATGTTTAGGTGCATTCCAAATTTGAAACTGCCCAACTACTTTATAGGGTCTTTAAAGCTTGTTTCTGCTCGTTATAAAGATATTGAAAAAACAATTAATCTTTAATATAGTAAACAGTGTTTTGAATCCTTTTGAAAAACAGAGGTGCTCTCATTTTACGTTGTGCTGTGGTCGTGTCCTTCAACCGATTTGGCTCATTTTCAATACCAACCTGCGTGCAAGAACTTGCAGTGCTTCTGCACAATTTGAAGTCGATAGCTTCACTTTTGCAGTGTGTTACAATACACAAAACGCAAACGGGCAGACGGACATGCTTAAATCGATTTAAAATTTAATGCTAATTAAGAATATGAGTACTTTGTGAGATCTCTGATGCTTCCTTCTGGGCTTTGAAAACGTTTTGACAGATTGAATATACCCGTCATTCTTCGGTGATGGGTATAATCAAGTGTTACAATGAAAAGGAAACGCATAAATTTTCTACTACTATGTATGAGATTTAAGGTTTTATTCACAGACGATACACTATTCTGATCAAACTATCTTTAAAGGTTTCTTCCTAGCAAGAGCTCTTAAGGAAATTTGCCATATAACCGAATAATATAATTTTTTTTTTTTATAATTTTTTCGTGTTCTACAATTGTGTCAGTTTATATTTTAAGGCTTCCATATGTTGTCTCCTGCATGTCATTTTACTGAGAAATTAAAAACAAATTAAACATTTTCATAACTTATACTTATATTGCAGTAATTGCAACTGCTGTCATGTGCTTGAATGCGGCTTTGTTTTTCTCCAATTTTTGTACACAAAAAAAAAAAGAAAAAAATGTACAAAAATTCACAAAAATATTATTATATCCTTACATATGTACGTTATGTACGTAGGTTAGGTACATTTTTTAATATAACACCAAAGCAAACAACAGGGACGTTGTACACGTTATGGATGGAATTGTTTGGCACCCATCTCTTATTTATTATTATATTTTGGAAAAATACATAACGTATGAGTATCTATTATACATATATAAGATATGTATCTAACAATAGTGTACCTATTTGAAAAGAAATAAAAACAGCGTAGTGGACCGCGGGCCACCATAGATTTGTTCATATAAGGACTTTTCAAAATAAAGCGTTATATGGAAAGCGGTCGAAAAAGTGGTCAGAGTCGAAACATTTTCAATAGTATTTGTGTTTGGGCCAAAACAAGCTACGTTTTACTGAAATATCTCAAAAATAGCGATCCAAAGTTTGAACACAAAAAAACAAGACGGACAGACAAACTTAGATCGAATCAGAAAGTGCCTTAGAATTGATGAGTGTTATAAAAGACAGGCTAAATGGTCGGCCGTGCCCAGCCATAGTGTTTTCACCCGTTCTCTGAATACATTTGTCTTTATAGCCCATGCCACTTGTGGTACAAGGTATATTAGGTTTGTGCGAATGTATGTAACACGGAGAAGGGCTTGAAATAGACCCATCCTTTATTATACCGTACAATCCAGAATCATTCTCTGAATCCATTTAAGCCTGTCCGTCAGTCTGTCCGTGTGAGATATTTTTTTATGAACTTTGGTACACCGCGGACATATGCAACACTCAGAAAAACTGGGGATAAGTTCGTTTTTTATTATACCAAACAAGTCAGCCTCATTTTCTGAATCGTTTCAAACTTGTCTGTCCGTCTGTCCGTTCTATTTCCTTGTGTTCAACCCATAGGCTGCAACTCTTAAAATATTTTAATGGGTTATCCGCGCCAACATGTTTTAGCGCAAAGCTAAACGCTATTGAAAATGTTTCGGATCAGTCCGCTTTTTCCCCATACAACGCCCTATTCTTAACAGTCGTTATATGAAAAAAAATTGATATTTTCAAAATTTCTCGACAAAAATGGCTAAGTAATAATATTTTGGTATTCTAAATTTGTATGAAAAATTTCACCCGGCTGGGGGGGAATTTTTGGGCCCCTGCTCATACAACGAAGACTGAAGTTCATATGACAAAAAGGTATAATTTTCAATACTTCATGATGAAAATCAGATCATAATAGTAATTTAACATAAAAAAATTAACTGTACTAAATTTGGACTATATCGGGCTATTTTTTGACTCTTACCCTTTATAAGGATCTACAGGAAAATTCATCCTTTATAAGGTAAAAAAGTGTAAATTTTGATATGTTATGATAAAAATGGCCTGAAATTGATTGATAGTAATTTACGTAAAACAAATTTGAACCACCGACGACTATTTTTGGATCCTATCCTATATAAGGATTGTCACGAAAATTTTTACTTTTTAAAGCCAAAAAATTGAAGTTTTAATATTTTATGATGAAAATTGATCCATTATAGTAATCAGACATAAGAATTAATTGCACTGATTTTTTTACACGTACCATAATTTTTGAATCTTTTTGGCCCAACCGTTCTTACGTAAAGTAAGCCTTTATTTTCGAAGAGGTCTAATTACCGTTCCATAATAGCAAGTTCATGTAAAAAAGGGTATAATTTTTGGTGTTCTATGCTAAAAATAAGAATTGTGTTAGACAATGTGGCGTAGAGTATTTAAAAGCCGGCGTACACCAACTATAATTACTTGCTTTTGCTTTTTTATTTACAAAAACTTATTTTTCCATTTCCATATACATTCGGAAAGAATGTTCAACTATCATAGACTTTTACACCTTAAGATTCGGTTCCGATGGAACAGGGTAAACGTTGCATTGCTTTATATTCTGTCTAAGGTTAAATTATCCACTCTTATTATATCCTACACCACCTGCTGTACATGGCAGATAAAGTGTGTGCAACTGTATACAACAACTAAGAAGAAAGACTTATCTTTTATATAAGCCAGTCTCTCCATCTGTCCATCTAAGTTCAACTATGTGTTCAACTTACAGATCGTAATTTTTGAGATATTTTGATGAGATTTCGCACACTGACGTGTTTTGGGACAAGTATAAACGCAATTAAAAATGATTCGGATCGAATCACTTTTCCGACCACATCCCATATAACGTTTTATATTAAGATGTCGTTTAATTAATAATTGCAGGATTGTGTAGGGTATTTATTGATGGGCTGTGGCCCATTAAAATTTTTTTATTTATTTACTGTTTTCCACACCAACGGGAATATAACGAGGTAAGCGTTATGTTGAAATTAATGTCAACATTTGCGTATTTCAGTAAAATGTCCATCACTTTCGTTTTGCAAATTAATATAAATATGTGACATACACACGTATGCGATTCACATAAAGCGAAATCGTCGTTTGTGCTAAGGTTAAATCATGAAAATTAACAGAAAGCAGAGTAATGTTTCTTTCGACTGGACTGGAATCAGTACTTTTACTAGTAATGAGAAAGCAATTATCAATTTAAATTAAATAAAATTCAGTTTAATGAAAACCATCTGCCCACTGATAAATTGAATTTAATTAAAATACACAGAAAGAGCGTTTTTTTTTTGTCAGCATGTGCTAGCTTGTGTAGAACATCGTAAGACATAGAAACGGTTTACTTGCTGTTAGGATTAGAAGATGTTATTGTATACAAATTTCTAAGTATTATGTTAGTGAGAGCAAGGCCATGCTTATAAGTACAGTCAAATATCATGTAACTCAATTAATTCATAACGGATTATGTGTAAATAGCATTATGAGGATCTCAGAATTAATCCAACTCAAGCACAGATTTTGTAGAATCTGCGTTCAAAAAAAAAATGGAATTAAGGCAAATCCGATTAAATTACAAAGCGTTTTATCGAAGGCCTGTTATAAGAAATTCGCAATTAATACGAATAGAATAAACTCGTTCTTTATAAAATAAAACAAGTGAAAAAAAGTTGAACAGAACACTGGAGCCTGAATCTCAATGTTAGATCAAATTAACAAAATTCAAAGTTCATTGTTGCTTTGATAGTTGGAACTAAGAATGGCGCATAGATGTCAAAAATAAAAGTACAACAGTGCCTTTCTTTATAATCCACGGTGTTAAACCTTAAATGTCAGATGCCTTTTTTTGCCTTCTTTTATATAGTAGATATAGTATAACTTATAATATGTATGAAGTATATACAAAGTAAGTTAATATGGTTAACCTAATCCTAGTTTAAAGTTATGCTATTGTCATTTTACATCGTAAAGAACAAGAAATGTTAAGATATTTTTTTTTTGCGTCCTTAACACGTGACTTTGAATAAATGTGAAGGAATCGAGTAAAAGATTGCTCTTACAGGACGGCCAGAACGCCTTGCTTAGTAGCATTACTATGAAAATCGACTGCAAACAACTTGCTAGAATTATTCATAAGGTGTTCTTGTCATACTGACGATATTTATTTAGACTGATTTCAGTAAGGCCTTTGACAAAAACACTCGGTTGCATTGGGACTTTTTATACCCATCACGGTAATCTTAAACAAGTAACATTATAGTCGGGCAAGACCGATCATTAAATAGCTTACACAGCATTGCCTAACATAATTTTTATTTTTGTATTAAATTACAATAACATTATGAATCAATTCCCATCCTCACTTTTTAAAACTTAAACTTTTCTACTCTGCAAAGGATCAATTTTCGTGAAAATTCTTGTTGGGGTAAGATACAAAAAATAGGCCGAGATGGTGTAATGGTACAATGTTTTTTTTTTGTTGACTTACTATTATGATATAATTTTCATCACGAAGCATCGAAAATTATATCTTTTTCTCGTATGAACTTCAGCTTTCGTTATATGAGAGAGGATTGAAAATTGCTCTGGTATTATAGGTAAAGGAGAAGTAAACGTGTTGTAGGGTATTTAATGCTTGGCCTTACCCGGCTATAATTTCTTACTTGTTTTCGTTTGTTGTTGTTTATCTAATGCTGTTTGCATTATAGGTGAAGAACAAGTAAACGTCTTGTTTCTGTTTTATTCGTTTAAAATGAATGTAAGAAACAAAGGCGACAACGAAAGTCATACGTAATGCAAAATATTAACTTTCGTTGTTAAAGAAAATTAAAGTTACTTAAAAAATATATAATTAAGCTTCAGCCTATTTAAAGTTTTTTTATTTTAAGTTATTAGTACTTTTCGTATTCAAGAATTATCCATTTTTCTAATCGATACGAATTTGAAACTTAAAAATGAAACACAATTAACGCTATGCATAACTAATGACACACTATATTATTGATTTCAGTCACATACACAAAAATTGCAAAACTCGAAAATTTCTTTCTTTTCGAATTTTTATAGACTTTTTTTTGAACGTGTGTGCGTATAAGCCACATTCCCTTTTGGTTTAGCGCAGTCGACCTTACAAACGAAAAAAAAAAACAAAATTATGTTATTTTATATCTTCGCAATTTTTCATAATACTTTGTAAAATTTAAACAATCTGGCAACAATATTCATAGTATAATGAACTTATTTATACTCACCATTCGATAGTGTATTATGTTGTGAAGAAAAGTCTTGTTTTACTTTAAAGAGAATTCCAGAGATTTTTGCAAGAATTTATAAATAATAAGTTGTGATAAAATGAATACTTTAGGTCCGAAAGAGGATGGTGGTCCAAATGTAGAATTTTTTAATTCTCCTGAGTCGTTGCAAGGTTTTGAAACAATACGTTTATGGTTGCAGAAAAATTGCAAAAAGGTGAGTAGAGGAAATAGAAATTGGTGTTTAAGGGAGGAGATGCGTGATTCCTTAAAAAATGATTTAATTTCTAGCAATTGGCTAGCGAACCCATAAGTAAGGAGAGTTTAGCACAATTGTTAATTCAATTCCTCCAGTATGTGGAAGCTAAATTGGGCAAGAATTCCACAAAGCCGCCAGCGACACGCATACCGGTGAGTTTATATTTCCTTGTTTATCTTGGAAGTAACTAACGAAAAAAAAACTTTGATTTTTTTCAGATGCGTTGCTTTATAGATTTCAAACCGAATGGAGGCCTATGTTATATATTTGCCGCTATGTTTCGTTTTCGCGATAAACAAAAGGGGAAAAAATTTGATTTTACAGTCGGCAAGAATCCGATTAAAGATCCAAACATTCAATTACTGAGTGATATTGAACAGGAATTGGTTGAAGCAGATCTTTATCGAATTCCCTATATCTATATAAGACCTGAAGTCGATATGGACAAGCAATTGAGCACACGTTTGCGCGAAATCTTAGCTACCCGTCGTGTGGAGATAGTGTCAAATGAAGAAGATGCTACGCATATTATTTATCCCGTAGTCGATCCGCACCACGATGAATACGCTCGTCCCGTATTCAAACGTGGAAACCATGTTATGTTGCATTGGTACTGCTTGCCGGAATCATATGACACTTGGACACCAAATAATTTCGATTTGCCTGACAATATTCCCGAAAATCCCGAGTCACCAATCGAACGCTGGCGAGTATCGGCTTCGTGGATTTTAGACTTGGAACAATACAACGAATGGATGGCTGAAGAGGATTACGAAGTAGATGAAGCGGGTAAAAAGAAAGTGCATAAGCAACGTTTGTCCGTAGACTATATAATGTCATTTGGAGGTGATGATAAGAAAAAGTCTAGTAGCGCAGGGGGAACGAAACAAAAGCGCAGACGTTCACCTTCACCTGGGTCATCAAAACCTGGCAAACGTAAGCGTTCTCCAGCCGTAATACATAAGAAATCTCGTAATGATGACGACGATGAGGATTTAACACGTGATATGGACGACCCATCTTCAGAAACAAATTTGCAAGAAGTTATTAAAACTTCATCATTGCAATCTACTGCTAGTCCTGCACTTGGCAATAAATCTAGAGGTGATAATGATATGATGCCAATAAAAGGTCAGACACCTAGTAGGTTTCAAAGTAAAAAAATTTCATTAATATAAGACTTCTTTAACTATTGAAGGGGGTACAATTACCGATTTGGATGATGAAATGACTGGAGGTAGTGCTGCACAAGCATTGTCTACCTGTGATGGTGAAAATTCGCAAACTGGTAAGACGAGCGACAACAGCAATACGCAAGAGTTCTCTTCATCTGCTAAAGAAGACGTGGAAGACAATGTTACTGAGCAAACACATCACATAATTGTTCCCTCATACTCGGCCTGGTTTGATTACAATTCAATACACACAATTGAGAAACGAGCTATGCCCGAATTCTTTAATTCGAAAAATAAATCCAAAACGCCGGAGATTTATATGGCTTATCGCAATTTCATGATTGATACTTATCGACTCAATCCTACCGAATATTTAACCAGCACAGCCTGCCGTCGAAATCTCGCTGGCGATGTGTGTGCTATAATGCGTGTTCACGCTTTCCTTGAGCAATGGGGATTAATCAATTATCAGATTGATGCCGAATTACGTCCCACACCCATGGGGCCACCGCCCACCTCACATTTTCATATTCTATCGGATACTCCATCCGGTTTGCAATCACTGAATCCTCAAAAGACTCAACAGCCATCAGCTGCTAAAACATTGCTCGATCTCGACAAAAAACCTATAATTACAGCTATAAAAGAAGGCAAAGAGGATTCGTTAGATAAAGCTCCGGTAACTGTAAAAACGGAACCTCTAGAAAATGGGACAAATACTTCAAGCCAGTTTGGCTTAAAACTGGATCAATACGTAAAAAAACCGGCTGCAATCAAAAATCGTACGGCAGCAAATGTGTCACGTGAATGGACAGATCAAGAAACTCTTCTACTATTAGAAGGATTGGAATTGCATAAAGATGACTGGAATAAAGTCTGCGAACATGTTGGCACTCGCACTCAAGACGAATGCATATTGCATTTTTTGCGTCTCCCCATTGAAGATCCTTATTTGGAAGATGATGGCGGCTTTCTAGGTCCTTTAGGTTGCCAACCGATCCCGTTTAGTAAGACTGGCAACCCAATAATGTCTACAGTTGCATTTTTGGCCTCTGTGGTTGACCCAAGAGTAGCGGCGGCTGCCGCTAAAGCTGCGATGGAAGAATTCGCGGCCATTAAAGACGAAGTGCCAGCCACCATAATGGATAACCATATGAAAAATATTGAAAAAGCCTCGGCGGCTGGAAAATTTAATCCTACCTATGGCTTGGCTAACAGCGGTATTGCTGGCACTGGAACCGACAAAGACGATGATGATGTCAATAACGTTGCTACCGTAGGTGCACTTCCCGTTTCTGCTGATGAAGATATGAAGGATATGACAAAGAAAGAAGGTTTGTAAAACTCTCGATTCACACGATTTATTTTTAACCGTTCATTTATTCTTATAATAAAGACATGTCCGGTGGAACGACATCTATTGATGTAAGGGGGGAGGGTGGAATTGATGGTGCGACTTTAAAAGAAACTGAGTCTAAACAAATTTTTAATGAGGTGAACGTGCAAACGGCTGCAGCTGCTGCGTTAGCTTCAGCAGCAGTGAAGGCAAAACATTTGGCGGCATTAGAAGAACGTAAAATCAAATCTTTGGTTGCGCTATTGGTAGAGACTCAAATGAAAAAATTGGAGATAAAATTGCGACACTTTGAAGAACTTGAAACTACAATGGAACGTGAACGAGAGGGCTTAGAATATCAACGACAGCAATTGATTACTGAACGTCAACAGTTCCACTTGGAACAATTGAAGGCAGCTGAATTTAGGGCGAGACAGCAAGCTCATCACCGTTTACAAGAACAACAATGGCAAGGAACGTCGCCAGCCGCGGCTGGATCCACGTGTGCAAGTAGCTTACCAGCTGGCAATCATTCCATTGTTGGTGGCCAACCAAACGCCGGATCACAAATATGTTCTGGGAGCAATATGCCAAGCGCTCTTAGTGCTTCTCAAGCGTCTCCCCATGTTACTGGACCAAGCGCTGCGACCGCTTCACATGCCGCTGCAACTACAGTCGTAGGTACTCCGTTATCCGGGCAAGGAACAATGTCTATGGGTGAGTAAGTTCATTACTTTGCGCTAAAAATTCTTCTCTGCGAAATGAATATTTTCTCTAGATGCTAGTCCAGCAGTAACACTAGCAGTTTCAGACGGTTCGCAAGGATCTTGCATTGCGAATCAGCAACTGCCGCCAACTGCTCCCATTCCATCAACCCATATCAGCACAGGTCCTCTGCAGCAGACACCAAATATTGCTACACCGCCATCTGGAATTGCGTCTTCTTAAAAATTGTTGATATTAACATCGTAACTTTCTTAACATTTACATTTATGTATGCTTTTTTCACTTTATTCGATTAAACACGAATAATAATAAATCTAATTGATGCGTTCCATTTAAAATGAATTGGAAAGCTTTACTTATGTTTGTATGCCGTATGGGCAATTTCTTAGAGAAACTTTCTACTTGTTACGGATTGAGTTTTGCATACTTTTACATGTTAGAGATTTGCTTGGATGACGTGTTCTAGAAAATCTAACGGATTTAAAAATATTGCGTTAGAACTTTGCGTCTCAGCATAACGAATGTTTCCGACTGTCAATTTTTTAAGTAACGTTCAATGGCGGTAAATGAGCTAATAATTCTTCCTATAACTGTCTTTGTTCTGAAATTCGTAGACACAATGCTAATTATCGCCCGTCCACATTGTCTGACTGCCTGGCCATGTATGGCAAACGAATTAATGAGCGTGTTATAATTTAATAAAATTAGTTGCCACCAATCCAGCCCCAATGGACGCTGGAATTTTTCGCGCGTGTACATTTATATGTACATCATAGCGCATATTCACTAAACATTACAAAAAAACTTGATGGTTTCCTTTGTAACGATTTAACAGAATTCTTGCCTATAGAAATAGAGAGAATGAAAGAGTAAACAATTAAATGTCTGTTAATTGACAGCGCTACCACCGTTATTTATAACAGAAACACCAAAAGTCTGCGAAATTTTTTTAAAGAATCTAATGATGTCTCCGCGTATTTTATTCTCTTTGGTAATTTTCTGCTTTAAATACTACTAAATAGTAAATACTACTACACGCAACGCGGTCACAGTCAGAAATAAGTGAAGAAAAATAAAAAGATAGGGAGAGATAGTGGCATACCTGATCAGCAGCACCCAGTTTGAGATTCGCGAACGCCGACTTGATAATGACTCTTATCTACTCTAGCCACATGCATGCACATACATATAAAAAAATAAGTAAAAACATAGTAGTGGGCCACGACCCAACATTAAATACCTCTCACCACCCTACACTTATTCATGTGATGACTTTTTAAAATAAAATCTTTCCTAAAAAGCGGTCGAAAAAGTGATCCAATTCGAACCGTTTTCAATGGAATTCGCTCCCGGGTCCAAAACGTATCAATACACCCAATTTCATGAAAATATCTCGAAAAAAAAACAAGATAAGCACAGGGATAGATGGACGGACACACTATAAACAAAAGGTGGATCTATCATAAGTCCTTCTGGATATTGCATACATTCGTACAAAGTTAACATATTCTTGCGCCACAAGTTATGTAGGGTATAATTATTACATCATCTATCAAGATTTATTGACTTTAAAAAAGTTGAATTAAACCCAATTAGCTATTTTGTGGGTTTTGGCCATATGTTACATACTTTTTAAAATCATTAGCACAATTACGCAATCACATACGGATTTATACCCACCCATATAACAGTACATAGCCACTTACATTTCCATTCATTCATATAATATATGATAATTTTCCTTTTGCTTGGTTTTTTTTTTTTATAACCTAAGCACCGAATGGTGTGAAGCTTCGAAGATCGCCCGAAAAGTACATATATTCTTGTTCAGTATGAAATTCTGAATCGATTTAAGCATGTCCATCTGTCCGGTTGTCCGTCTGTATAATATTTGTTGTAAGAATTCTCCGAGTCGCAAAAACGCAACAAGCGGCAGCGAGTTTCATAAGTTGGTATTGAAAACGGAACAAATCGGTTGAAAGATACGCCCTCAGTCGCCCGAAAATTGATTTTTTCCTCATTTCTCATTAGCTTTATGAGATAAATGTACAAAAATTTGGACCTGTATTCGATGGATGATGATGTAGCATTACCAGTACAAAAAAGAAGGAATTGACCACGCCTACCCAATGTTGTAGTATATAAAAATTTAGTTTCTTTTTCAATATCTTTATAACACGCAGAAACTACCTTTAAAACACCCATAAAGTAGCCAGTTTCAAATTTGGAATGCACCTAAACATGTACGTCTGCCGATCTACCCGCCTGGCCAATTGTATGGTATCTGTAGTAAACATTCTCACGTTAACGAAAATGAAAATAGCGCCTACAGATTTGCAAACGATATTGGGACGGACTTTATCTAAGAACACACCTACATGCCTATGCGACAAAAACTTGTATTTCGAGGATAGAAAAAATCAAGCGAGCTCAGACCGTTTTATAGAGAATGAACATTTAGTTCTTTCATTTATTCTGCGTGTTTTAGGATTGTTGCGATGGGTATAAAAAATTCGATGACGATCGAATACAATTTTCTTAATTTGGTTCCATTTTACATTTCTCTTATGAATGTGAAACATGATTTTAGTTAACAATGTTTTACCTCATCGGTTATTTTTAATTGTTCAATAAATTTTGTTATTAATTATGTCGGTGAGCAACAACCGACGTAATATGAAATTAATTCGCTATATTGAAGTTAACTCCAACGATTGCATATATCAGTAAAATGTTCATCGCTTTCGTTTTGCAAATGCATATAAATGCAGGCCACATATGCGATGCATATAAAAATTCGTCGTTTTAATTAACATTAAATTATGAAAATTAACAACAAAACACAGAGTAATTTTTCTTTCGATAGTGGAATCAGTCCTTTTACTAGTAATGGGGATGCAATTATTAATTGCAATTCAATAAAATTCGGTTTAATGAAAATCATCTGCCCACTGATATATTGGATTTAATTAATATTCGCATTATGTCAAAAAATACAAAGCAGGAAAAATTTTTGTAATTCAACTTGTGTCGAATCTTCTAATACTCACCCTAATCGCCTGTAGCGAATATTGCAAGTACTTAGCAATGCTTTCTTGCTAACTATACGAAAGGATATCGATGCCTATATGTGTACAGTCGAGTCCCTTGTAACTCAATTATTTTTTTTACCACGTTATGAGCATCCCAGAAATAAAACAGCACCAGCAGTGGGTTAAGGGAACCACGGAGTTAAGACGAATTAGGTTAAATTATAATGCGTTCTATCGAAATCGCGTTGTAGGCAATTCAGAATTGATACAAATCGAATAAATTCGTACATTACTGCATTAGCTGCTTGCGTGTATTGTGATCAGCGACATGATCCAGTAATATGGAGTATTAACTGTTAAATTCAATGACTTTGTTGTTTGAAGAAATCTGGCTGGCGAAGCCAATCCAAAATTTATGGCGACGCTGTTCCATCATATACCGATTGTCGATTTTGGTTTCGACGACTGACTAAGAACGGCCTGGAGGACCGAAAAATGAATGAATTGCAATACTTATTGCACGCCCAGCTCAAACTCTCAAAGAACTTTCGACCAGCTTAGCAATTATTGACCCCCCTTTTTTTAAACGTTTCCTGGGGAAAGATCCTACCATACGAAGAAAAATGGCTACCATACGAATTGTACGAAAATGCTATTTTGGACTCTTTCGCGATTTCATTGCCGACCGCGAAAAAAAAGAAGAGTTTTCTGTGGCGTATTGTGACGGACAATAAAAAGTGGATCTACTACGACAATCCCAAGCGCAAAA